>LTDK01000042.1:0-63987 GCA_001642415.1 Nematocida ironsii
TATAGGCAAGATAAGAATCCCACTATTTCTTCCTAAGATTATGGTTTCCGGCACTGTGCTTGGACCTTATGACAAGAATAGTATTAATTATAATGTATTTAAATTGCATAAATATAAAGATTTAGTGCCAATTGACTACACAGAGATTTATACTCCTCCTCCTTTTAAGACTAATTCAAGTTCCTCTGACCCACAGACAAATGATTCAAGATTGTCAATAATTGAAGCACACATGAAAGAAAGTGATCTGAATTATGCAATTAAGCACTATTACAGTGACTTCTTTATACGAAATTCAACAGACTTCTATGAAGACCCACAGTGCTACTGCATGAATACTCAACAGGAAATAGATGAGAATGCTTTAAATGTATGTGTAACTTGGAATACAAGAATTTATGAAAGTGTCTATGGGTATACAACATACAAATTTGACAGCAGAATACGAGACGAAAGAACGTGCATGGGTGTTATTAGTCAACCTGCCCACTCTTCTTTCATTGGCATGCTACAGCGTAAAAACCCTTCTCTTAATACAGCACTATATGGGTACTGTTTCTACAAAACCCGTGCAGAGGTTGACTATAAAACTAGCGCTATTTTTTGTCTTACTATGAAACATCTTTTAGAAAGAATGAATGCGTATTTGGTGGATATAAATGCAAAGAATGAAATAATCGATCCCATTTCAAAGAAAAAACTCAATAGAAATGACTATGACCAGAAATTCATTCTAAAAGACATTTCAAATGCTATTAAAAATAGTAAACTACAAGAAATTAGGCACAGTCATGAAGGAATTATATCTATAAGAGACAATAACTACAATGGATGCAAATATGGCATTCATTATGATATTTTAAGTGCTTTAATTAAAACCTACCCTATCACACGAGAATTGCGTTTAGAGCAACTAATAAATTACCAAAAAAAACATCAAAATGACTCTAAACCCAAAGAAATCCCGAAAACCACTAACTAAGAAAATACATTAACTATAACTACTTATTTATTACATATGCTACCTAATTGTTCTATTTATAATACTACAATATATATAAGTATTTATTTCCCACACCACTACTATTCTACACCAATAGCCTAAATATACTGTTTCTAGTTAAATTGTCAATGATCTTTTGTTTCTGCTTCATAAATAGAAAGCTAATTTAATATATTTATACTAGATTATATTACTATACTACAGATACATCCATCCCTTTGAACTGAAACCAAACACATCATACTGTAACAATTCAATAAAAATAGTTCATTTAAGTTTTCTTTTGAAATATAATTGGCTATCTAGCAAGTCTTAATTACTGTGTCTTGTATTGTGCAAATTTATTGCTTTTGAGGATTTTTACTAATTGTTTGTATGTGTTAAATAATTTCTATATTTATTTTATTTTCTTTTATTCTTCTTATAATAAACTCATACTTAATTCAATATTCTATAGAAAAAGTGAACATATTTTATTTCTACATAAAATATTTAATAGTATAATAGAATATAAGTAAAGGATAATTATACTAAAATCAGAGACAAACCAGGATGTGATAAATTATACTTGTATATTGTGCACTTGTCTAGATCACACTTTCTGCCAGTACTTATTATCTTCTTATTAGACAGACATACTGTCATATAGACAGCTATACGCAGACTAATTATACTCTAATTATACTTTTTTCATTTTTTAAATTTTATTCCTGAAATATAAGATTAATGAAGTGATCGATAGAGGAAGAAGTTAAGAAACAAGGGGATCACAAGCCGGCTGGCCCCCACACCGAACACGTAGCCAACCGATATGACTACAGATGATTTTGTTTCGGACCTGCTGAATGGCATGCAGTTACAATCGTTCATATTTCATACTATATATAGGCGCCGCTCTAGAGGCATGAAGAGCCGCTTAGGAAGTATAGGAAGAGTACCTGAGATGTCTGGCTGCCATTCGTATGTGGCCCCTAAAACCATATATCAATAAACTGTTTTAAACTAAAAAAAAATTGTATTTTAATTATAATATGAAATTCAAATCCTATCCACCAATTCTTGCTCTAAACCTTTTAATATCGCTTTATTCAGTATAATTCTCTAATTATTGCTTTAGACCCTTCTAGTGCACCCTTTATATTTCTTTATTCATTTTAATTACATTCCATAATTGCCATTATGTACAAATTTGCATGGAAATAGACTCTGGTCTTATTGGTCTATACATTTTTCAAAGGTATAAATAGAGGAGAGAAATACGAAAATATGAAGAATTCGTCGGTGGTAGTGTGAATCTCGTAGTTCTCCTCTATAGACAGCTTGTCTGTATATAGCCCCAGTAGCTTAAGTTCATGCACTTATTCACTGCCTAAATACCAGAATAACTAATCATGAACACATAAACTGTCTTTAAGATTATAGGTATACGCTCTACTGTGTAATATGCAATAAACATACTACTACAGCTGAATAAAGCAGTGAGTAAGTCCCACCACTTAATCTCCTCTAAATGGACTGTCTCTGTTGTGTATATTAATTAACAGACCAAACCAATAAAGATTTGTACATTTAACTCTCTCACATTCTTTTTATTATTCTTTATGGCGCATTTATATCTTAAAATAGCTCTTTAATGCTGTATATCAAATAGATATTTTCTGTTTTCAAGCATCTTTCGAGTCTTCTTGTTGATTTCTTTTAATTCTTACTAATATGCTAATTTTTTGTACTGTAAATATAAGAAAGACCCATTTTATTATAAGGCTATAAATATTTATTGTTTATAAAATATTATTAAAATGCTGATATTACAGGTACTTAGATGGGCAACAAATACAAAGCAGAGAGTTCAAAACATTTCTATCTGTCTTCTATGCCTCTTCACTAGTATTGTGCTCTACCTGTGCTACAATGTATCTTTAGAAGAAATTAAGTGCTATAGCGACCAGCTAATAAAGAATGCAGAGTATTCTGTAGAATGCACAAAAAGCAAAATAACCCCAGTAGATGAATACAGGGACAGCGAATACGATGAGTATAGTACAATTCTATTAACAGGAAAAAAAGACGCTGCAGATCTTATTGCGAAAATCCATAAAACAGCACAGGAAATGGAAAACAGAACAAAAGGATATGACATTAAAATAGGTGAGTGCTCGCATAAAGACATGCAGAAGTATTTCTTAGTATTAGAAATTGAAAAGAGTGACAACACCCTATTATACATCAACAATCAAGGATGGCAGGTAAATTCAGATATTCTTTCTATCTTTTGTGATCGTATGTTTACAGCAGACATAACAGGAATCAGTGGGAATAGACTGATAAATTTGATATTTAATAAAATATCCCTGGGGCTTTCTGATGATGGTGTTGAAAGTGTCCTTGCCATCTTGCATAACATACACAACTTATATAGCCACTCACTAGGAGTATACTTCTACTGGGTGATTAATGAAAAAGCCATTTTCCTCTCTTCTAATGTATTGCTAGTGCTTGTTCTGGGAGTATTCCTAATATTTCTGGAATTTATCACAGGAGGAAGTTTTAAATTTGATTTCTTCCGAGGAAGTGCGATCACGCATGTTCTACTCGGGTATAATATGGTGTTTATGAATCTCAATGAAATGTCATATTTTGAAGTATTTCTGTTCTACTCAGTGCTTGTTCCCCTTAATTTCCCATTGGCTGTTATTCTGGGGCTCTTTCGAGTTGTTTTATTTTTCTGTCTTCTAATTGGATGCGCAGAGAATCGAAGCATTTTTCTGCAACAATTCAACCTCCTGTATGAAACAATCAACAGAGCCACAGAGTGCGAACCTCTTTCACTACGTTTCTCTACCGAGAGACTCAGTAAGGGAAAGCAGATTCCACATGCCAGTTAGAGCCATTGAAAAAAAACCAACACTTTTAAAACGGGTGGCCAATTTTATTTGCTATCCTTTTATAAAACACAGAAAGCAAAAAACGCAGTTGTATACCACAGAAGTAACAAACGCATTATTATATCTTATAAACAAACAAGCATACTTAAATAAGCAGATATTCATGCATGCGCGGCTGAATACAGACATGAAAGAAAACTTTAAACAGTTTGAGTGTATAGACTACACAAGATATTCGCACGAGGACATATTTGGGTTTGTTAAGCTTTATTTGCTAAAGGAATTAGGACCACCAGTTAAATCATCAATTATAAAACGAATTATTGATAGCAAATACGACAAAACCCATATTCCAGGAATAGTAAAGGACATATTCACAAACAGCAACTTATACACTATTAGAAATCTTCAAATTATGTTCTGTTTACTGATTTATACGTATAAAATATTTAATTACAATAGCATTAGTGGAATGTTTTTGGTGGGAGCATTTATTCCTTTATTCTTTGGGGAGAAAGAGATTTTGCGGCTTAAGAAAAAGAATCCACAGAAGTATTTCACTCTTATAAATAGATGGAATGATATTATAAAATATCTTCCTAAAGGAAGTATTCATTAAATACCCCAAATATGCCAAATGCTTCTATGAAAATTATATATATAATAAAGTGTGCGGTTTACTATGTATGTTTGGGTTAATAACAGTATAAATAAAATAAAAAGATGTATCTTCTTTCTAAAGGTAGAAATAAAAAATTTATTAACAGATATGCATTTATAATTTGCTTAATAGTGGAATTATAATAAATCAAGCAGGCTGCAGAAAAAACTAGAGTTTAAGAGTAAATATATTGTAAATATAAGATAAGAGTATAATTTTGGGTTATATCTATAATTTAATTATACAAAAAGCATTTAACAAGACATAATTATGTATTCTACTACAGAATATTTAGTTTTATTAAAATATGAGATAAAAAATCCTTTATTGTTTACTATATTCGTTTATACGTGTAATTTTGTGTTGTATGAAATAGCAATTGTCCTTGTATAGTTATGTACTTTTTTCTGCAATTTTGAATTTTCTTTATGGGGAATCTGTTGAATGAAATACTGAACACATTAAAAGTATTTAATATAACACAGGTGTCAGTTGGGGAGTCTTCGGTTCAATTTGTATCTTCTGGCCCAAAGATTACTATGATAAGTGCATGTGATTTTAATGCAAGCGGGTCTGGTGTACCCCGTGTCTATTCAACAGAGGTTCTACTAGCTGGAATTGTGGGATGCATGCAGATTGAAGAGGTGAATGAATCTCTTGTATTTACACAAGAAACAGATACATACAAGATTGTTAATACAATACAGCCACTTCTACAAGATGATTGGTCGTATGAAATTCCAGAGAAGTGGAGCACGAAGGTTATTGTGGAAATAGAGGCTTTTAAGAAGTTTATTAACCTTCAGCAGGAAATAGAAACATCAGTGTATCTATCAAACGGAAACCTATATTTTGACAGCGAAGAAGCAAGCAATACAAGTATAATGCAAATAACGCACTTAGACATTATGCAGGAGGGAACTGAAAGAGTGACAGTTAATTTTCCTTCTTTAAAATATTTATCCGGCCTTTTAAGCCGTTGTGAAAGAGTCTCTATTATGTATACAAAAGAGTGTTTATCCATTGTGTTAATGTTTGAGGGTGATGCAGCCTACCACAGAGCTATTTTCAGTGGGCTTCAATAGAATTTCGGGTTATTAAGAAGCGGTGAGACAAGCTTATATCAGGTGCAGTAAAACATATTTTACTGTTTATACTGCATACGAATAATCCTAGTAGTGCTGGTTATATAGCATAGGCAAAATCCAGTATAATATTGTAACAAGTGCCCATTGTATATGAAATTATGTAAAGAACTTTCAGGTTATATATAACTTAGAATATAGCGCGAGATATAGCAACCGCAAATGTTCGAATATAGAGCAGAATAATATAAAATAGATGTAGAATATAACTTAGTTGGGCTGTTTGTTGAATAGCCCTAGGAAAATTAAGAGCTAAATAGAATAGGGCAATAAATATTTTATTATAATTCAAATAGAGCAGTGGAATAAATTTAGGCTATGCATAATAATATAATATGTAAAGGATAAATAATTATATTTTTTAATAAATTTCGGATTGTATTACGGCAGGTCCCTTGAACCTTATATTAATAAACTAGTTTATAATAAAAAAACGGCTATAATAATCTAAATACGCATAGAATAATAATTAAAACAATACTATAAAATCATTGCTCCAAATTATAAATAAGAATGAAGTCCTTAAACATGAAATAATCTAAATATCACCGAACATAAATACATGCACTGCATTGATAACATTCAAGTACTTTTGAAAACTGATCAGCACTCATTGTAGGAACATT
The DNA here is from genome assembly GCA_001642415.1 of Nematocida ironsii. Classification (NCBI taxonomy): domain Eukaryota; kingdom Fungi; phylum Microsporidia; genus Nematocida; species Nematocida ironsii. The sequence continues at coordinate 6,321 of LTDK01000042.1, forward strand.
TTTGCATATGTATTCTTTCATTGAGTTTAGTCTAGTTATAATATTTTTGTAATACTCAGCACTCCATAAGTCACAATCAATTATACCATAATCAGCACATGCATCAATCATTTTAAACAAGTTCACTATATGCCCTTTATGCTCGCCTTCCTGGTACAAGGCGCCAATAAAGATTAGTAAAAGGCTTGAAGTGCTTTTTGTACTAGAAAGAATAGGCTTAATTAGCAAATTGCTGGTTTTCTCATTTTTCACAATAGACACAATATTATCTATATTGGTATAATTATCTGTTAAGCATTTAGTCATTGCAACCATTTCTAATGAAGATATCATAGAAAATATACTAGATAATGACCATGTATATACTACTTTAGATATGTTTAAATGTGTATTTATCCACTTTGAAATGGCATATTGTGAATTGGTGTTGATTATATATCTAAAAATTAATGCTAATTTACGGCACTCTATTTTTTTTATAGCATTTAAACAGTGCGCGCGTTCTACTTTCAATTTATTATGTATTAAACTATTTTCATATATTCTACTGTATAGAATACAGGCCAGTGGTAGGACTGTAATGTTTTTTTTGTTTAAGGGCATGCTTCCAAATATATTACTGCACAATCTCACAATATGATTTTCACCAGATAGAGTTGTTCCAACTACTCGCATTAAAATCCCAGCCATTATTTCTTCTTTATACCAGTGAGATTCTATTTTTTTATATAGAAATAGGGCAGCAATAAACTCTTGCGCGGTGCTTGATATAGATTTAATCTGTATAATTGGCGCAGACAAGCTGTATCTAGAGGGCATGAAATTTAGTTCTTTCTTTTCTATATAATATGCAATCATACATTGTGTAAAAGTAATCGGCAGGGGTTGTTGTTTTTTAAGTTTATGTAGTTGTGCTTGCACACTGTTTGGCACTGTTTTTTCCTCTGGAAGAATAAAAAACTGTATTAATTCAGGAAGATGCCCTATTTTTAGCAAGCTCATTACACCATCTCTTGTGTATTTCACTGTAATATTTCCAAGTATATCAATTTGTTCATTGCGTAGTATAGACTTTAGCCAGGAGATCTCTACTTCTATCTCGCTAATTTTATGATTTTTATTACTATTTGGCCTATAAGAGCAGCTTCTAGATGCCTGTTTAAATATATATGTTAGATACTCTCGTATGTCTAAGAAAATAGTGTCTGTGCAATGCACAGGATGCACCTGATTTATTTTCTGTAATATCTCATTAAGCCGGAAATTTCTATCATTTTTGGAATTACAAATGCCTATTAGTTTTAGTATTATATATAGCATATTAATAATCCCAGGAACAATACTAATTTTTATTTCTTGATTTAGAAATAAAGTAGAATTGTCCAGCGTTTCTCTTAGAAGAAATACCCAGTCATTCATCATTTGGATGCTTATTTCTTTTTCTGGCACCCTGTACTTTTGAAAGAAGTTTTTTATTTTGCTGCACTCTGTTTCAATATGATCCATGGAGTACGTATTTGTAGTGGGATCAAATGCAAAATGACAGAAAAGTGCCAGTAGTGCTGCTTCAGATGAATTATTAGTAGTAGTCTCTCCTATATGGAGAAATCTCCACGGAAGCCTGCCAAATACATTGTTAGAGTCATATGAAGACAGGTGTTCTTCTTTACTAAATGGAGTCACTTTCTCTTGTGGTGCATTTAGTATACTAGTATAACTTTTAATATACTGTATATTATTAAGGAAATTATCGGATTCAGTGTCGCTAGAAATGAACATAAAACACTTAAGAATAATATTTGTCTCTTTTCTTTCCTGAACACTGTTTTTCTTAGTATAGAATCTGTTCTCATTAACTAAGTTATATACCACACGTATAAATTCCATCATTTGATTTGCAGTATCTATATATTCGTATATATATAATTGGATGAGCCACCTTGCACTGGTTAAAAACCTCCCCCTTTTTAGGCTCTTTAATGAAATTGGTTCAGACATATTTTCTTCTTTTTGTATAAGTGGGCTGTTCTTACAGTCTATAAAAAACTGGATAATGTTTTCTGTTTCTTTTTGGTATACATACATTTTTGATTTTTTTGAATTATTACTATTTTCCGCGATACAAAAAGATACATTCATATTAAAAGTACAATCTTCTTCTACGCCTTCATTATTATCTTCTATCTTTAATAAAACAAGTGTTTTCTCTGTTTGGTTTTGCCCCTCAAGGGTTAGTAATATATCCATCCCTTCTGAGAGTAAAAGTAACGAGCCAAGTATTTTATATGCATGTATGGGGCTTTTCAAGTTTTTGAGAAAAATAAAGAATGAATCACTTTCTCCCTGTATTGGACAAATGCATAAACAATCATTTATAGGCGAAAACATACTAATCAATACATCATGATAGTTTCTTCTATACTCTTCTAATTCGCTTGCATTTTTATGTATAACAAATGTCTTGTCATTTCTACAGTTTCTTATATAAAAATTCTTCTCTGAATTTAATATTACGCTATAGTCAATATCTATTTCAGAGGTGAATAGCCGCTTGTTAAATAGATGTCCTTCTTCATAACTTATTTTTGCACGAATTAATCCTAACGGCCCTTCTGGGTTAACTCGTATTTTAACTGTATTAGAGCCAATGTTTTGCGTATGTATGTATAGTATATCGTTATATTCTAATCTGGCATTTGCTCTCATATAAAATAATAATAATAATACAAATATAATTTCCGCTCGTTCTTTCTGCATTAGTATCGTTTTTTATTTTAAAGTATATATTAACTACGATTGTTGCTGTTGCTAACAAATTAAATCAAGATAATATTTTATTAAACTAATTATTAATATATTGCTCTCTGTCAAAAAGAATAATTAAATTAAAATGTATGTGAACTATAAATCATTTATTAAAAATAAAGTATTATTTGTGCCTTACAATATATAAATAACTGAATAATGAAGGGAAATAGCGTAAATAAGTTAAGTAATATTGAATTTCGACAACATAAAGAGAAGCACATAAGTACTAATATAGATGGATTAAATACTTCATTATCAAATACAATTAATGAAATAGAAGAGGATGAATTAAAGCCACTAGCACGTACTGTGCAGGATTCATCAGAGTCTTTAAATACAGCCATATCTAACATTAAATACCGCGACTACTGTATAATAGAACACTTAAACAATATTGTAGATACAGAATCCAAGAGAAAGTATAAAGTGTATATAAGATATATTATGCTGTTTATGATAATGTGGGTAATTATAGCAATGTTTATAATCATAGCAGTTGTTTATCTTCCTATGCATAATTGAAGCTTATTAAAACTATTTATTATTCACACTTAATTGAATAAACACATTTAAAAGAGAGGTTTATAAACTAGTTGTATTAGTGAAAGTATTGCTATATTTAAAGAACATCTAATGTACTATATTAATATTTTATTTATTCATACGCATTTGATATACTAATTCATGCATAAAGATATTTTAACGTATGTAATCTATTCTTGACACGTCCAAGGTTTTTATATTAGTGTATAAACATATAATAGCAAAATATACCACAAAACCTCAAAGCAATATGACCATTTCCCGGTAAGGCAGCTTATATTGGCAAATTATTAATTCATGTGAAAGAATGCTTATTTTAATTTTATTAGATTATTCCACAAGCAATAGTAATTCCTCTTTTAATATTGGTATAGAGCTAAAATTTATATAAATATACATGTTTAAATATAAATGTAAAATATAATAGGAAATCATTAAACCGTGTAGTAGCTTTATTATTTAGCACAGGTTTATGCGTGCGCTCTCTTTTATTTAAAGAATTTTGAGTTGCTTTGGGGGTATATCGATAGTTTTAGGCTAGTGGCGTGGTATATTCTGGGGTTAATCTAGTATGGATTTACATGCACTGAGACTTCTTTGGATAAAAGATTCTAGAAGAAGTTTCAAGCACATTTACTGTTTTAAGATACATTTACTGCGATATTTACATTTTCTTGTATATTTTACTGTCTTCTTTTCTATTAGTATCTATTTTTATTTTTCTGCTATGGTGAGTGTTGTGGTTTTCTTGGTGCTGTGCATTTTCTCAGTGCGCTGTATGAATGTAGAGGATATGGACAGAATATACTATAAAATACAGAATGATACTAAATATGTTCCAGGTGGAAAGAAAGTTCCAGGTGCATCAATTCTAGATGAAATGAATATACAGTTTATGGTTGGCGAGAAAAAAAAGGAGCTCAGCAAATATACACCTTTAATAGTAAAGATAGACAAACTATTAAATCTAGCAGGAAAAGAGCTGGTGCATTCAGATAAAAACAACAAAATTATTCTTACACCATTTAATAGTATAAAATTGTTGAATGATGACGGGGAAGTGAATGTAGGGTATTATGCAGGTAGCTATATAAAAAAAGACAGAATAATACAGAAGTACATAAATGGAGATGTATGTGATATATGTAAGAGCAAGAACTGGACAGGCGCAGTGCATTACATTGCAGACTCAAATGAAACACATCTATCTGGCCCTGTGGAGGCATCTACATGCAGTTATAAGTTTTTAGTAAGTGGCAAGGATCTGGCAAGTATGGATGAGTATACTGTGCTGAATGCAACGCTGACACATACAGACTCTGATAGATCCAGCGATATTAAAGAGTATGCAAATGCATCTGGAAATGCAGAGCAAAAATCAGAAGAAGCCACCCCACCAACTACAGAAGGCCAAAAGCAAGATGGAGAGCAGGCGAAAAATACAGAAGAAAAACCAACAGACGCAGTAGAGGAGAAAACAGAGGCCGTAGAAGAGAAAAAGATAGAAAGCAATTCAGAAGGGATGTACACAACAAAGAAAGACTTATAAAAGGATTTACTTCTGTAGTTGTAGCATATGCCGTTTTCACCGATTGGTTCACTAAATCCTGGATTATAACTAGCGGGGGGGGTAATTGGGCACCAATCAAATAGATTTAGTTGTGTAGTATGGAGAATGCATGGACAAATGAGCATGCGCTATTAGCTGTCAAATTAAAATTGATCTGTGCAAACACCAATGAGTATCTAGAGCTATGGCCTTAGTGTTTAGAAAATTGACCAATAAGAAAAGATATTCTAAGTATGTTTTTCAAATTTAGCAGTTTTTATTCAAAAATAAATTAAATAGCAACGAATTTATGTCAAATAGATTAGCAATCAATAAAAAACCATGAAGGGCATTTCTAGCAGAACGGATTGGTCTGCATAATTTCCGTTATAACCTAATTACGGGCGGTTTCTATTTAGTAAATCGGAATTACTTTTTATTTTATTTATGGAAAGAAAGGAGAAAACCAGTCTTATTCAAATGCTGAACACGTCAATAGGAAGCATAAGTGGTTTGTTCAAACAAGCAAAGCAACCGGAAGAAGAAAAGGAGGTAGAGGTAGAAGAAATAGCGCCAAGCCAAGAAAAGGAAGAAAGTTTTCTTTTAGAGGAGGAGGAAGAATTTGAAAAGGACCTAAGCCGCCTTTCCATCTCAATTGAGGAGAGATCAGACCAGTCCAAAACAGAAGGTATAGAGAGCAAAGCTATGCTAGCTGGGGCATCTAATACGTTTCTTGATGAAATACAAAAGCTAAAGAAAATTATTGCCTTAAAGGATGAAATCTGGCAGAAGGAAAGAGAAAAGGACAAGGAAACAACAGAGTTGCGCATTTTAGAGAGTATAAAAACTCAGGCTGAGCTGGACTACGAGAGAAAAAGGAGAAAAATACTTTTGCAAATGATAGATTCTCTTGAGAAAAGGCTTGAGGAGAGTGAAATACAGTGCTTAGAGCTGATGAAGTACTGCAATTTATTGATTGAGCAGCAGGAAAGGCCAGACGTAGACAAAAAAAAGTAAAATAAAAGTAAAATATTAATATTTCTAAAATGAATGGGTCTGTGTAGTGATGGGATGGATAGCAGATGGGCAGAGAGTAACTGCAGAATGAATGGAGGCATTGATCTTGTTCTGTCAGTAAAATAAAAGAGAAGTTGGGCAAGCACGAGTTTAAACTCTCTTATCTTGCTTTCATTCAAAGGAAAGTAAAATGGAGAACCCGGGTATCGATCCCGGCACCTCTCGCATGCTAAGCGAGCGCTCTACCTCTGAGCTAGTCCCCCACATTTATTAGACAATTTATTTTTTTCATCCATGTTTTCAAGTCACTGTAGAGTTATAAAAAGAAAGCTAGGCCGGTGGACTGTGTACGACTATACAGGCGAGTTCAACCCTGAGCTATACAAGTACATGCGGAAAATGGCAACTCTACTTCCACCAACAAAGAACAATAGCTTTCTTTTAGACATTGAGTCTTGGTATTCCATCACCCCTGTTGATTTAGCAGACAAGATTTCTCAGGGGGTTCAGAAAAAGTATGGTAGGCCAGTGAAGGTTCTTGACCTCTTCTCCGGAGTGGGAGGGAATACCGTTTCTTTTTTAAATTTTGGAAATACTGTGCACTCGATTGAAATAGACTACAAAAAGATTCGGTGCTTGAGGCATAATATAAAAGAGTGCACAGCGCGCGGAGAGAGCCAGATTCTTCACTTTAGTGTGTATGACCCCGAGGTACATAGTTATTTAGACCGTTCATATGATGTGCTAATGGCCTCTCCACCATGGGGCGGAGTGGATTATAAGGAGGACTCTGATTTAGTTCTATTTAAGAAATGTCGTATAGTTGAGCTAGAGAAGATTTATAGTGATAAAGTTGGATTAAGAATATATATGCTGCCACGCACTATATCAAACAGTGTTTTTTCGCTGCTGAATTCTGATTTTGCTATTTTTAATGGAACTACTGACCGAAACAGAGTTGTTGCTAAGATAATTGCAGTAGGTGATATTTCTGGGTTTGTGATATAAAATTATTCCTGTAAACTGCGTACTCTGTGTTGTTTTATATTGTAGATAAGAGTTTAGACCGCCTTGCACATACACACAGCCAGCATGTATAAAAATACTTTTTGTGCTTAATAGCCAATTTAATAGAAGGTAAGAATACATACCTTTTTGTGGAGTGGCTGCTATGGATTTATTTATGCCCTGTGCGTGTTTATAGTGTAAGCGGGGGTTTGCTCACTTTTTATTAAGAATTCTAGATATTTATTATTTATCATCACTCTAGTATTAATAAAACCTTTCAGTGTAGCAAAAATTCTGTGCATATTTGTTTTCTTACATATCTAAGTGTACATTGCTATTAAATAAAGTCAAAAATAAAAAAATACGATATGCAAGATTCTAGCGAGAGAGAAGCCAGCTCAAAATTGACTTATATCCAGCAAGGACAAAAGAACCATATACGAAAAGTGTATTTAGCAATAGAAACCAGCAGATTTATGTGGGTAGATGTATTTAGAATTATAAGAAATATTGCATATTTAAACTTTTTGCTATTTTCTTGTCAATTTGTTTTAAATAGTGCTTTAAAGAGTATTTCTTTAGCAGAAAAAAACAAGTGTATTATTCAGAAACTATCTACATATTATTTTATAATTATTCAAATAGCACTTATGAAAGACATAGTACTTATTTCTATTAACAAATTATTTAACCATGGGGAGACTAAAAGGCCTGCCAAATTAATTGTGGCGGCGGTCTACTTTTTTGTATTTATTCTGCTCTATTTTGTCCCTACCATACTTTTGGCATACACTACAGATCTATCAAAGAATAGTATTGTTATGTTTCTGGGACTGCATGCCTTTAGTGGTATTATGGTGTATCACTTTCTTATAAAAGAGATTACAAGCATTTTTATACAAAAAACTCTATACACAAGAATAAAAATAGAATTCACACAGAAAGCAGTAGATAATATATGCAATGTATTATATTCTGTGGTGTTAGTGCTAATATGTACAGCTATTTTTCTATATATTGGTTGGCTTATACTGTTTCAAATAACAAAAGTTTACAGTGTATATTAATTAGGATACCAATTGAAAACGATCTTAAATATTTACAAGCAATCTGCGGATAGTTCCAATACTTAAATAGCTATGTTGAATTGTTCTATTGTATAAGTGGGTATATATATGCGTATTTTCATAGATAGAAGGGGGATTAGTTTTAATTTCGGGCTATATATTTGATTTTTTGGATTCTTATAAATTTAATATGGCCCGAAAGACTTTTTGTGTTATATAACCAGAAATTATTAAAGTATTTATTATTAACTTTCTCCAAGCCTATTTTATACAGAAAAATAAAAAATAGTCATAAAATATGCTTTAGGGGTATGGTATAAATTTAAGAAAAAATCTGCAAGTGATGTTTAATGAGAAAAAATTAAGAAAGCAGTTAACACTAAAAATTGAGGAAATTAACAATGAAAGTCGAATACTGCGTGCGCCATTAAAAACATTTGCTCCCATAATACTAAGCGTATGTACAAGAGGAGAGGTATTTAAAGAGGAGAGCGCGTTACTAAACAATCTTGAGTATAATGCGTTTATGGTCTTTTTAATGCAGCGCCTAGATAATGTTGATACAATTGATGTAGATTTATATATAGAAGCAGTGAAGAGCGCCATAAGAGACACTGAAATAACTATTACAGGTATAGAAAATGCTGCAAAAAAAATAAAGATCCCAAAACAAAGAGATGCATACTATAAACTGATGAATAGCAATCATTTATTTATAGCAAATATTTCTATAGTGAGAAGTTATGTGTGGACCGATATAATACACGCATTATGCCCATATTATGCCACCAAAAAACTAAACAAAATTAGCAGTTCTAAAGCATTAGATGGGCTTTTAGAGCTAACAGAAGACGGCGAATGTTCTAGACTACAGAGAGTGTTGGATATAATAACAAACAATACAGGGAAATTTACTAGATGCAATGAGTTGGGAGAAAAGGAATCAAATTTAGATACTCTTGGACTAACAGAAGAGGATATTGAATCACTACATTTATTTGCAAGCGTCAATTATAAACATTTAAGTATGATTATAAAAAAAATATACAACTCAATTAATATAGAAAGTACTAAAGATGGCGACTTTGATAAAAGAATAGTTCTGAAAAGCTTATTTTTCTTTTTAGAAAATAGCTCGAATTTTGCTCCCATTGATGTAAACTACTGCGAGAGTGAGTTTAAATATGCCTTGTACAACAATCTACAGAGTTGTGATAATTGGGATGTAGTAGATTTTCTGTTCACAATCCAAGAAATGTTAAGTCTAAAAAGAATTAACGGGTTTAGCTCCATTAAATTTAAAACTAATGTGGGAGATAATTATGTAAAAACTATAAAACCAAATCTAGACCCTTTCTTTATTGAAAACAATAACCAAGTAAGAAGGTTTCAACGGCCAGTGGCCAAGTTACCTAAAATCAATAGTGCAGTAGAATATTTGAATACAAGCACTCCAAGCCAAGAATTGAAAAGCCCTCAAAATCAAGAAGATTCCTCTTCTCAATCTACGCCTTGCCAACCAACTATAGCAAGAAGTTCGAATCAACTAGTTATAGGAGTAGTGACCATTATAGCATTAGTTTTTATCAGTATAATTATACACTGTTATAGGGCGCTAGAAGTAACAATACTGAATTTATTTGAATATTGAATGGTTTGATTCAGATGATATTTACTATAAACACTAGCCATAAGTTACTAGAAAGATTCAGAAAAGAGTTATAGAAGTTCTGTGAAAGATTGTTTAATATTCTTTTATAATTCATCATATGTATAATATAACCTCAGAAACATATGACTATTTAATAAAGATATTTCAGAGTATTTAAAGCATATTCTTTTAATAGAATTTATTGTTGTATATAATGCATATTTGTTCTATGAACTATATACAAAATTGCACTGTTTCTCAGCTGTGCACATACTTTTTTTCTTCTTTTGTTTAGATTATTTGGGTTTGGCTTAAACTATTACTTATATTAGAGCAGTTAGTTAATAATTGAAGCTATCTTGAAATATATTTTATTGTAACATATGAAAATTAAGACATATTCAAGGCAACCATAGTATAAAAGCAAAATAATTTAAATTAGCTAATATTTTATTAATTTCTTGTAAGATATAGTATAAATATAACCGGAATACACTAATATTACTGGAAATATTGTGAAATGATCTGTGTGATAACATACTAATAATAGTCTACATGACTATTTCTATAAGCGGGGGTTTTCCTTGCCGTTGAAATTTTTAAATATAATACAAGGAAGCCATACGATTATATTAAACAAAGTAAATATTCCTGCCACTATAATACTGAATTTATACATGTATAAACTATAAGTCACTGAGTGTTGAATAAAAGAGGGTTCATCATCCGAAAACTTGTATGCACCAATACGAGATTTGAGTACGCAAGGAATCTCAATTAAACATGTAAAAATCATCAAAGCCAATGATATCATGTAGATTAATAAAGTTGTGTTTCTAGTCTTTTTAATTGGTAATATACTAATTAAAATACTTGATATTATTATGGAAAAAATAGGCAGTGCACAAAACATAGATATAACAAAAATCTTATATGGCGAGATATTCTTTAAGAAAGATACTGAATATTGATTATATATAGAGATGTACGTAGGAATAAACCCGCAGATACAAAAAAATAGATTTGTACATATAGAAATAAGCGGTGAAATTGCTCTATTATATATTTTTTTGGCGCTTTTGCTTACATTTAGTGTAAGTCTTAAAACATATTGATAAGAAAACACAAATATTACCATAAGAGCAAGAAGTTTAGAGAATTCTATCGAAAATTCTTTTAGCATACTATTTGAGAGTTTAATCGGCAGGCGTGTCTGAAATAATATGAGCTGTATTATATCATTTGGGAAATCTTGAAAGACTGTTGTGCTAAGTTTAACTAAATAATTTTTCATAAAATATTTCTTGCGCTTTTTTAAATACTTTAAAAAGGAGAAGTTTTCTTCAAGTTAATTAATTAATCTTTTTTTACTAAGAACATAGTGAGTTTCTTATGTGTAAATTAAATTGTTTATATATTTTGAAGGCTAGCGCGTATGATTGGTTTTCTGATGTTGAAAATGTCTGGGAATTAGAAAGCAAAGATGTAATTATAATGGATTTTCAATTGTGATAAGAAAAAAGCAGTATAAGAGTGTAGAAAAATATAAAAAGAACTTGTTAGAAGTTCAGAAGAAAACTTGATCATGGCCAGAAAAGAATTCTATTGTGAATCTACTAAGTATATTTAAGATGCTAGTACCAATTTAGAAATCAAATATAAGAATTGTTTAAAAGACAAACTTTATAGTGGAAATAGTATACAATATAGTGGGGGAAATAAATATAGGAGAATACGCGTATACAGCCCATATAAAAGTGTTAATTTATTCTAGTATGCTTAAACTAGCCTATATATTTGCTATTTTAAAATGATTCTATTAGTGCAAATGCATGTATGAATCACGGAGTATAGTATGCCCCGGAATATATTGAATTCTTAATGGCCATTGCAATATTCAGGAGAGTGGATTGTTTAATTTCATTGGTTTACTATGTACAAATTTATGATTGAGTAAATCATAATACATTGCATCTATGTATATAAATATATATTTTGGGTTAGTTTAAATATGTTAAAACAGAATTTTATTTTATTTTAAGTCTATCGAAATGTCTCTAAAATTAGAATTAATATAATTTGGTCTAATACTAGACTGGAATAGATATTTTATCTCTATAAATTTATTACTTGTCTACTTAATAGTGTTAATATTTGTGTTATACAGATAGCATTGTACCTTTTGTGAATGCCAGAAGATTGCTCTTTTTTATCCAGTTTATACAGTGTGTATAAGAAAAAACTTCTAGAGGAATAGATACGCTAGATAGTAACATCAGAATAATAATGAAATACACCCAATTAATTATAAATGAAATTTTTTCAATGGTTTCAGATGGATATTTAAATTTGATTATAGACTTAAACATACTGAATGCCTCTATTAACAAGAACAGAAGGGTTATATTTCCTGTTATAGTATATAGTATAGACCCAACTAAATATCTTCCAATCAAAAATCGATTACTAAAAGATATTAGAGATAGCTTAATTATAGAAATCATGGAAAATGATGCATAGAATATGACTAAAAGTGCAGTTTTCCCTAGCCAATTTATACCATGCGACTCACTTCTATCTACGCACCGAATTTTTAATAAGTTTTTGTTTGGCTCGAAAAACAAACCAAGCGCTAATAATGAAAATATTAAATTTATCACACTTAAATACAACCCTTTAAATCTGTAGCTTGGCGTAATTAGTACTGCAAAAAAAATCTTTAGTGTAAATTCAACACTAAAAGAAAGTAATACATTGAGCGCTATAATTGAAAATAGTTTCTTAATAGCCACTGATTTCTTTCTCTTGTCCCCATTTTGCCATTCTATAAAATTGTTGGTTGCATCATTTGATATTTTAATATTCATTTTTTGAATTGATGACCATCCTTCCTCGATGCTATTCATAGCTATGAAAAATTGTAAATTTTTATAAATTTATGCACCCGAAAAAACTATTGACCAATAACAGAATAAATTTTTATTACATCAAATAAAACCTATAAAATCATCATTTAATAGAATAGACCTGTTTGTATTACAATTAGAAGGATATTCCCTGTATTGGTTTACTTAAGTCAGCGTGGCATAAACATCAAATATTGGCAATACTTTCAAGGAGGTTCTTCTTAAATACTTACATAAATTACAGCAGTATGTCTAGAATATTATATAAACATACAAAATATTATTTTATTATGATTTATGAAAATGTTCTATTAAATACAGTTCCTAGCCTAAATAGATTCTTAAATCCATGAAAATATTTAACTGCCAAATATGTCCTCTTCTAATATAATCAAGTGTTTAAATAATATAGTTAAAGCATAAGTTATCTATAAATAAGTATATTTGCTAAAAGAATGAATGTATTGCAATAGATGAAAAGAAAAAAGCAATTAATACAGAAAATACATAAAAGCTGAAATAAAATATATAAAAATTAATGAAGACATGAGAAAATACCATACTTTTTCTAATAATTATTTTTATTAATCTTTACTCTTTGAACTTTTATAAATATAGACTAGGCTACTATACTTAGAGAACTTCATAATAAATTAAGATAGAAAGAGCCATTTATTATGTAATACTTAAGCAGCGCTTGTAGACGGATGGGGTTCTTGTTTTTGTGTAGAAGACGCATAGAATTCAGTATTTTTAAAATTTGAAGTCAGAATATCCCAAATTTCACAATGAATGCCCAATTTAGACATTGTATAGTTGTTTTCTTTTACAATTATTTTGGCATATTCCATTTTTTCCATATTATCATCTGTAATTGGTGGTAAAGAAAGAACAAAGCTTTTGTAGGATTTTTTTATCAAACTGTCGTCTGTTTTATCTAGAAGAGACCTAAGTACTGGGCATAAAATAAAGGAAGTATACTCTACTGGGTCGTTTGTGTTTTTGTATAAGCAAACACCATAATAAACCATGTCTTCTGATATATGCGGGCTTTGCAGCATTTTTACAAGAGACTTAAGGGCTTTTATGGGAGAATATTCGGATAAATAACTCTTTTCTGGGTCTTTGGATCTTGTATAATAATAGGTAGTGTACTCATCTACACTTTGTGTAATACGAGTATTCCATTCTAGAACTATTTGCCTCGGGTCATTGGTTCGTTTCATAGCTGAGTTAAGGCAAAAACAATCCAGGTCTTTATACTCGCTATAGATATTTCGTATAAAAAAGTCACTATAATAGTTTACAGCTAATTCTTCATAGCTCTTTATGATTTTAGCTTTATTTGGGTTATCTGCAAAGAATATTGAATTAATAAAGCTATAGCTAAACTGGTATGGCACTGTATTATAGATTAAATTCATATCAGCTATATATGTTTTTTTGAATGGATGGTAAGAGGATAGTGGAATAGAAGACAGCAGAAAAGTAGACAAAAAGAGCGGGATTCTTGGGCTTGGTTGCGCATCTTTCATTCTAGGCCAATTTTCCTTGCTCTTGAATGAAGAGGGATTAAACTGTGCAAAAATAAAGGGTGAGTTAAGTACACCTTTCTCTAGATGGTAGAATATAACATCAAACCCTTTCTTGTTCATTTCGTGCATGGTTTTGTCCATGTATAAGTCTGTAGTAGACATCATTGTCCACCTTTTTGTTGTTCGATTATATATAATTGGATAAATACACTTGGAACCAGTAACACTGCTTATGTCTTCATAGATTTTTTTTGTAGGGTGGTTTAAAAATGACTGGCCAGTTCTGATATTTATTCCAAAGTCAGCTGGATTTGTGGATATTAATCTATCCAAGTAGACTACAATATTCTTAATTGTATAGCAGAGCTTGTTATAGAATTTTCTATTTTTAGGATTAACCACTGTGTATCTAGGAAGATGTATTATTTTCACACGATGCTTCGAATTAAGAACTAGCTGTATGTGATAGTGAATGTTATACCCAATTGGGATGGCATTTGCTAGCTGGAAATACGATATAGATGATTTTATTACACTGGAATCTATCCACTCCTCTGCATCACTCGACAGATTGCCTGCCTCTTTGTTTGGTTGGTTTTTGTAGCTTCCTTTAGAGGTAATGAGTACATGGCATCTATTAAATTGCGAAACAGTAACAACATTCTTCCCTAACAATTTTCGAAGTATAGTTTTACTAGCACGAGAGCTAGTGCCACTGCATGGAACGGATGGCGTATTTATACCCTTTATTGAAGTTCCATCGCACACTTCTGCATTAGTAAAAGAGGTTGTTGTTTCGTATATATAAGGTGCATTTGTATAGAATACTCTAAATAGGTTGAGCATAATATCAAATATCTCACTGTATTTGCAATTTGCAATAGGCACACCATTAATTTTTATCATACACACTGCCTGCATGTCGCCATCTGATAGTTTGAATTTACTTTTCTGAACTATGTGTGCCAAGGCATTTATTATGAAGAAACTATTCGCCCACTCTTTATTAAAACCAATAGCTACTCGGTCTCTTATCTGGTTAATTACTTTCTCTGTTATATGGCACATATCCTCGTATATTTCCGGTATTTTTAAAATAAACCCTAGTCTGTTCTGTATTTCATCAGGAATATCCTTTATTTTTGATGTCAACTTCATGGATTTATTTTTCTTCTTGTCCTGGGAGGTTATATCTGAATGGTTCATCTGTCTATAGCTAGATATTATGCCATGTATAAGCAAAACAGGATCTATTCCCTTTTTATCATATATATCTTGAATGGTTTCGTTTTTCTGAATAAATTTCTTTTTTATGAAAACAGTTTTAGGCTCCTCCTCTACTTCTATACTCTGAGGAGACCCCATATTATAAATATAATTATATAGATCGTCCCAAAACCCATTGTAATAGCATGAAATGTCATTAGTCGTAGGAAATAAAGCTTTTTTCAATTTAATTGGCAGGTCGCACAAATATATAATGCACTCCATCTTTTTACTGTGGGTTTTGTATGTCAATGAAGAAATAAACAGCCATATATTTTTATATGATTTGTACAATTTTCGGATTGTTTCATTAAATATGGGTTCTGTATAAAATGGTGTGATGTCAGCTAATGTAGGTGTCTGGGGTGAGCGAATCATACGAGCTAGCCTTTGGCCCTGATCTTTTTTATATGCGATTATGTCTGGGCTGTTATGCACAGAGAAAGAAAACTTTCTAATATTATTTTTTTTAATGAATTGATTTATCAAATCATATGTATTTTTGTTGTCTAGTAGGCCTAGCTTTTGATTTACTTGATCTAAATTATTGTTTTTTTCCATTTTAGAGCATTCTGCGTCTTCTACTTCTGTTATTTTTGCGCGTTTGTTTGTAATATCTAGTTCTGCTAAAGTGGTAGAATCTGGAGTTGCGCTTTTTTTCTTTTCAATAGTTTTTCTTTTTTGTGTGGGATTTAAGTTGCTTCTGATGTTAATCATTTTTGGAGATTCTTTAAAAGATTCATGTGATTCACTAGAAGTATATTCAGAAGGAGAAGTTTGACTCTGTTCCAAATCAAAGCTGCTAACAGAATTATAGCAGAGCTTTTTGGTGGGTTGTGAAACTAGATTCTCTTCCGCCGCAGAAGAATCAGAATCCCACTCTTTTCTCCTTTTAACAAAAGTGTTTGGTGACTTTTCTAAACTACTAGAACTATGGGAAAGATTTGAATAATTGGAAGTACTTTGGTTGCTTAATGTATTTTCATCTAAATCTAGTAACTTCTTTGTGCTATGTGTAGCATTGAATGTGCCTGTATAAGATTCATGTTCCTGTGCATTCTTTTCTTTACTATGGGTAGGAATTTGATCACTGTGTGTGCTGCTGTTCTCATTACACATATAGAAATGAGCCACATCATTCCCTTCTGGGTTTGGTATATAATCCTCTTTGCATTCTAATTCTTCATTCAATTGGTTAAATATACTATTAAATGCATCAATATTAAAATCGCTACATATTATATTTTCAAAGTCGCTACTAGGCAGATCATCTATGTTTATAGCAGGCAACTCAGGCTGGGCAATAGTATCTGGCACTTGTTCATTGCTATTGGTTGATTCTGGCTGTTTAACCTTTTCGAGTTCCTCGAAATTTATGTAATTTCCTAATATTTTTGCAATTTCATTTAAATCTGGCAATGAACCATAATCATTTGTGCTGCTAATATTCTGCTGGCATGATTTACTAGTATCTACTGCACTGTGCTCATCGAGTTCGGAAAAACTATTAAATAGATTAATAGATCGCTCACTCTGGTTATGAGAAGCTATGTTCATAGCAGGGCTTGCTCTTTCTAAATCGGTATAATAGCTATCCTGCTTCACTGCCCCATTAAGTAAAGAAAATCCTATTTGGTTTTCGTCTATTAATTGATTATTTTCTGAGACCGGTATAGACGGTTGTTGGACTTCATTATCTATGTATTCTTCCAGTTCTAAAAACAAGGCATGCTCTTCACATCTATCTTTTTGGAAATTGTACTGAGAGTCATCTCTGTGTACTGGTGCTGTAGCAGCAACAACACTTAACCGGGCACATAATCCAACAAGTATAAACTTCTTTGTAAGAAATAACTTTATAATGAATTTCATTTGAAATACTTAGTTTTTTCTTTTTAAATACAATTACCGAATCTAATAAACAATGACCAGAAACAGTATTATATACGTTTGGATCATTCTAATGGTGTCAGGAGTGGTATTCTTGTTATTGGTAGATATGTGACCTTTAGAATGTTTATTATGAATGGTTTATCTGGTTGTATATACTAATTCTTAATACTATTCTATAATTACACATCAGATATAACCAGAGACCCGAAATATGTATATGTAAACGATATTTAATAGCTGCTTATTGGGAAAGCCGATTCTGGCGCCTTATATGATATAATTAAGAAAGTGGATAGTTTTACTAAATACTAAATATTGTCTATATTTAATTTTGTATGTGACTTTTTGAATATTCTTGTATATTTATAATATAGAAGTACATGTTTAAAAATATACAGAAATTAAACTCTTCAGTCAAAAAAATTTAAAATTAAATACTTTAATAACACTTTAAACCAAGCAGATTAAACAAAAGCAATATGAATAATGTAAATGGAATGAAATAGACATATATTGAACTTAACATATTTATTAATCACTACTGCATGGTATATAATAAAATATTATGAACAAGATATACTATTTAGATATACTATATTTCAATAGAGTAAGAAGTTGTATGTAAAGGAGTTATAATTATTTAGTAAATTCTACAGTAGGATATGAATTGCGTGTGTTTAAACAAATTCTATTTATTTATAAAAGAAGGAAATTTATGTAAGGAATACTATATTCACTTTTAATAAATTATGATAAATCATGACTAGTTCACAATTTACATATTATATACGAGCATATAGTAGATGCGTCATTTAATGTATTTAAAGTATAAATATGTATAGGATTTTTGTATTTAACGATATAAATCTAACAAGTTTAGTATTATATACCAGATTAAACAAATCTATTTAATTATAAGTGCTCTAAATAACATATAACTTGATATAATAATTCCAGGAGCGAACATGCATGTTATAAAAAATATAGCCTGCATTTTCTTCTTTTTTTTCTGGCTTATTTTATGTGCGATTATCTCATTTAATAAACTAATATATAGGTTAACTCTATCTATAACATATTCTAAAGCTGGCTTTGTCAATGTATTATTTTCTATAAGTAAAATTAATCTGGTATTTACATTGTTTAGCATATGCTCTAGCTTTAAAAGACTTTTTTCAAATATTGTTTCTTTCGGCACTATGCGAGTGTTTAGAACAATGTGGTTATAATTTATGCAGTCGGTATAGTCATTTGTTATCTCATGGATTATACTGAATACATCTAGTGCCTCTGAAGTATTGGTTTTTAGTGCATAGAGCAAGCCTTTTTCATAGTTAGAAAATTTTATATTATTTGGTTCATCTTTAAACTGATGATAAAACTTAATCTTCCACAGATTATTCATAACTAGATCCATTGCATAATCTATTTTGTATATTCCGCTTTCTGTTTTATCGAATAAATTTACTGCCTTTTTAGAAGAGTACTCATTATAATATTGAAAAAACTCACACAGAGTATTTTCTATGATTTCTCTGACATAAAATGACATTAAAAGGTTTTCATTCACTGTAAACATCATGTATTTTAAATATGGGTGATACGCTTTTCCAGAAGACTGTATTAGAGAAGTATACCATTCATTGCATACCAGCTCTGTATATTTTATTCTATCTAATAGTGCATTATCCTTGAATATGTTTAAAATATAGTCTTTGCTCGTCTTGCTTAGAATTAAAGTTTCATTATTGGTCTCTGCATTGTCTATTTCCATGCAGTAATTCATTATACTAATTCCTAGAATCTTTTTTGTGAGAATATTTAGCTGTGCACTAACACAGTCCTTTGGCCGTATAGATAGTATACACAGACTAATATAATTAAAAATAGCCACTCGAAATAACTCGAAAAAAACATCCTGTTTGCTTAGAGTGCCTATATCGCAGTTCATAGACAAACACATCTTCATAAAGCTTTGGGTGATATGTTCTATGTTAAAGTATTCAATAAAATTCATATCGTTCGAATTATGGATAGTGGAGTCTGTATATATAGAAGGCATTCTATACATGAATAATTTATCTGTTTTTATGTTTATATCTTCTTCTATATCACTAATTTTTATTTCTTCTATGGAAGAAATTGGCTCTAAATTTATATTCATAACAGAGAATACTCAAGTTATATTTATAAGCAAGGCATCTGCATGATATTTTAAAAATAAATATTTGTATTTAATCAACCAGATTTTAAGAGTATATTAGTATAATTTACTACTGGAGCTAAATTGTATGTATATGTGCAGTATGGTTTAAATATAAATGTGTAAAGAATTGCTATTAATATGGAAGAAATACTCTGATTTATGGGGTAATCTCTTTATAAACAATTCTCCTTTTTCTTATCCTGTATTTTACTTTTTTACTGTGCTTTAGTGCATTCTTTTGAGCGTATATACTCTCCCTCTATTAAAATAAAAGGGGCAGCTTTAATAAGAGTTTCTATAATAGTGAATACACAATTGGTCTACTAAAAAAGCAAGCACAAATAGTAACAGCCAGGGGAATTCATGGACAGTGAGCTTTACTATAACATCAACGAAAGTGCGATTGATCAATCAGTTGATAAAAGAATGGAAGAGTACTTAAAAATAGCAGCAGAAACCAAAACCATGAAGCCTATGATATTCCCGTTCTCTGGTCATCAGATGGTGATTATTCCTGCTGTAAAAGACTGCATTACCAGGAGCAAAGAAACCCAGCTGCCAAGAGAGTTAGAAAATTCTATGGGTGTCTGTATAGAGTATGAAGCAAGGAAATCAAAGATCTTCAAGAAAACGTCGAGTGACTTAATTTTACTTCTTCAAAGCAATGTGCCCAGCCCAAGCATTCTTAAAAGCATTACACACCAGCTCAAAAAAGAGGTAAAATATTTTTTGAGAGACTTAAGCCCGCGAATAAATGAATACTTAGCAACTAAATTAGAGCATATTTCAAAAGAAGAGGCAAAACAGCTTGCGACTAACATAGACATAACCTGCCGAATAAATCTGATTGTGGTAAGTACAGTAGAGTTAGGAGCAGTGAGTAATCTAGAAATTCTTCTGGAGAAATTTGCAAAGGAGAATAACATACAAGAAGAATCACTTTCAGAGAAAATGAACAAATTATATCCAAAGATACCAGCCAAGTATAATGAGTATCAAATGAAGTATCTAATGGGTTTTATGCTGAAAGTGTACAAAATAGTTGCAGGGGAGGTTCCTATCTCAGATACTGCAGCAAACACTCTGAATCAACAGGGAGTAACATTAACCGAAGTACAGTATTTAGAAGAGTTAAGAAGATTCTACAACCAGGTGATAAGCAGCATTCTTGGAACAGCAGAATATACAGAGAATTTAGTAGAATTACTTCCACAAAAAAGCTCTAGAAGCAAATCAAAAATTGTAGGCTACAAACAGTTTAAATATGGCATCTTTATACTATTACTAATAGTTTTAATTATTGTAAGCTGCTGGTTTATTTTCCATAGAAAAGAATTTAAAGTGTAGCATGGTTTGAAAGGCCTTAAACAGATTTGAGTTATACTTTTTAAATCACCAAGAATGAATAAAAATATAGCCCGATATAACAGACATATGGGCCATAGATGCATCCATAAGAATAACTGAATAAATACATTTAGACAAGTATTATACCAATATAAACAGAATTAATTAGTTTTGTATTATAGGATTATATATTCCATAGTAAAGAATAAAGAAAAGTAATCCAAATATGTATTTATTGGTGTGCCGATGAAAGCAGAGAGGTTACATATCCCCAGAAGGCAAGAACCTTCTCTCCTGCGTTAACCTTTTCTTTAGCCTTGTTTAGGGAGTTTCTGAACAGGTTTTGAGCAGCAAGAATGCTTGAAGGGCTGGAGGTTATAGAAGAGCCACTGATTACTAGATGCCCATTTGTGAAGTTCTGTGCAAACGAAGGAAGTTGCATTTTCTGATCGTCCTTTCCTGGTGAGAGTGGGTTAGTGGATGTATTTTCTATGCTTATTGCAGACTTTTTCTGTGCATCAAATAATCCATGTCTAATCATATCAGATCTTTCCTTGCCCAGAGAAGATTCATTCTGGTCTTTTTCTTTCTGATCTTTCTTTTCTTTATCCTTCTTATCTTTTTCTTTTTGATCTTTTTCTTTCTTTTCCTTCAGTTCCTTTTCTTTCTTTTCTTTTTCTTTCTGATCTTTCTTTTCTTTATCCTTTTTCTCCTTCTCTTTTTGATCCTTTTCTTTATCCTTCTGATCCTTTAGTTCTTTTTTGGTTTTATCAAGCGACTTTCCCTCTTTTTTCTCCTTCTTCTCTTCCTTCTTCTCAGTTTTTTTCTCGGCTTTCTCCTCTTTCTTAAGGTCTTTTATGATTGACTCGGTGTTTTCATTCACAAAGCCCTCGACAGTCTTTTCGGCCTTTTTCAAGTGGTCTGTCTGCTTTTTTGTTACTTTGATATCTCCTTCAACCTCTGTTTTCTTGTTTTTGTTCTGTTCCAGAACAGAGCTATTGCTTTTTATTTTTTTCTCAATTGTTTCAATGCTTTTCTTCACCTCTTCCTCAGTAGTTTGGAATTGCTTCTGAGCACTTTTCAGACTTTTCATCTTTTCTTGCACAATGTTCTGGTGTATGTCCTTTTGGCTTTCTGCGACTGCAATGTTTTTCTGAATCTCAGCCAGGTCCTTTTCCAGAGAGGCAAGCTTCTTTGTTGCCTCTTCCTTTTGCTTCTGTAAATCCTTCAAAGTCTTTTTATTACTTTTTATGATAGTTTCGCTTGCCTTTTCTTGGGTTTTCACAACATCCACATTAGCCACCTTAACAGACTTTACTGAGCTGTTCAATGCACTCTTTGAGTAGTTTTTGTACTTCTCAGACGCGTTCTGGCTAGACTCTGGCATAATTGGCTTGTAAACAGTCACCACACGTATTTCTGTCACAGTAACAGTCTTAATATTGTTTGATGATTTCATACTGTCTTTCTTGTCTTTACTATTGGATTTGTCTTTACTACTAGACTTGTCTTTGCTGTCAGATTTATCCTTAGAGTTTCCAGACTTGTCTTTACCAGTAGACTTATCCTTAGAGCTTCCAGACTTGTCTTTGCTGTCAGACTTGTCTTTTCCGCTGGATTTATCCTTTATGCTAACAGACTTGTCTTTACTATTTGACTTGTCTTTTCCGCTGGATTTATCCTTGGCAGTCTCGGGACTGCTGTTATATTTATCATAGGTCGCTGACTTAGTGAAAGACTTGCTGCTGGATTTTTCGGTTGATGTTTTGGTATCTGGGCTAGTTGATTTTTCTTTTGTATCTTGGGTATCTTTTGTTGTATTCTGGTCAGTCTTTGTACTTCGGTTGAAAATATTTAAAAAGGAAAAAGGTGAAGACTTTTTTTCTTCTTCTTTTGGCTTTTTGTCATTATCACTCTGTACCTTTCCTTCTGTGGTCTGTGATGCAGGTGCATCTATGACTATATCCTTAGCAAATAGTTCACTGGCTAATACAGTAGATATTACTGTCAATATAAAAAGCTTCTTCATAACTAATAACACATCTATTCATTAAATATACAACCATCATACACTGTTTCACTCCTGCCAAGAAACATAAATACAATGAAACCCCAGCACACAATAGAATAAAGTAGTAATAGAGTGTAAAGCAACCGATCCAATCATATACTTCTTTCTACAATAGTATAATCACAGTTTTAACATAACATAATATAAAATACTAGAAACATTCGTATCTCCAAATAAAATAACTAACTAAGCATAGGAAGCCATTAAAAGGGAAGTTATAGCCCGAAATATCAGGCAGCAAATACAACTAAAAGTAGCACTAATATAGAATAGATGAGGTGCCCATCACAATACTAAATTAGATTATCTTATAATATGTAAATATTTTCAAATACTTTATTCTTAGTTTATACAATGGCAGGTACATCTGGTGTATTTCTAGCAGAGACAGTATGTATGCCGGCACTAGTACTGCTTATACTGGCACTAGTACTTCTTATACTGGTACTAGTACTGCTTGCACTAATACTGCTGCTTATACCTTGCACTAAATGGCCATCTACTATTTGTACATGTCCAAGTATTTCTCCATCTATACCCATTGGATGTATATCACCAATCTGACCTCCCTGGCTGATCTGCTGCATTTGATCTACTTGGCTTACACTGCCACTATTCTGGCTGATTTGTACACTCCCCTGCCCATTTTGTGTGCTCTGCTGGCTGCCTTGTATGCTCGCCTGATTACTTTGTAGATTTTGCCCACTACTCTGTTGTGCTTGGCCTATATGACCAGTGCTCTGTTCAGATTGGCTTATTTGCCCACTACTCTGTGCAGATTGACCACTGCTCTGACTGATTTGGCCAGATTTGCTGTCAGTCTGCTGTATTTTATCTACATAATTGGCTTGATTGCTCTGCCCTATTTTTACCTGTTTGTTTTGTGTGTTCTGTATACTTTCTCCATTATTTAGTATATGCCCATGCACTCCATCTACCATGGGTGCGCAGGGATTAAGACAGAATGCATTCTCACATGGACATAATTCTTCTACAAAGTCTGAAGCATCAATTGAGATGGGAATTGTCTTATACTCTGTATATTCTACATTGCACAATTTACATGCATTCTGCTGTTTAGGCTTTACTGTAACGGTGTTCGTTATGATTTTAGTATGTATTTTAGTGGTATACACTGTATTAGTATTGTATACGGTGTTAGTAGTGGTAACTACTCTATCTACAGTATTAGTGCTATATATTACATTTGTAGTAGTAATTAATCTGTCCACGGTTTTGTATACTGACAGTATATTTGTAAGTGTAGATATAGAGTGTATTACAGGCTGAGGCACCTTTATCTTAAAGTATCTTACAACGTCATAGCACATGTTACCACATCCTTGCTTACTGCCAGAGGTGGGCATAGAAGGATTGGGAGAGCTTTGGTTGTTTATACCAGTGCTAGGAACAGTAGGAGGAATAGTAGCTATAGAAACACTAGATGAACTACTAGACATATTAGCATCGCCACCATTTGCATTTGGTGTGGGTGAGCTAGGTACATTAGCACCGCCTGCGCTAGTATTGGCACCGGCGCCCGCATCTGCACTAGCACCGGAAGCTGCTCCAGCATTAGCACTGGCACCGGCATCTGCACCTGCATTGGCGCTAGCACCAGAGGCTGCTCCAGCATTAGCATCCGCGCCCGCAGCTGCGCCTGCGCCGGCTCCAGCAGCTGCACTTGCACTATCTGCACTATTGCTAGATACATTTACACTATTACCAGTTGCACTTGCACCAGCTACATTAGTAGCGCTGCTGCCGCCAGATACATTATTAGATATACTTACACTTTTAACTGTACTGCTACTAATACTATTATTGCTTAGTGTACTAACCATACTCTGAAGAGATTGTGTCTGTGCATCTATTTCCTCTTGAGAAATATTTGTTTGGTATAATCCAGTCGAAGTCAATTGTGATTTACTTTTGGCTTCTTCCTTGGTCTTACCGCAATCCACACCTATAAAAATTCCTGTTTTATCTTTGATCACACCATTAGACGAATACAAACTAATTCTATCAGATACATCTTTATAGCAGCTGCACTCTACATTGTAGTATACAGCTATATTGGTAATAGACACATTGGTTGTGTTATAATTAGATATACGGCTACCATACGATAGTACAGTAGAAATATAATCATTAGACGCAGAACCAATCACACTAGACACAGTAGATATGCTGGATATACTAGACATGGCAGAAATGCTGGACATGCTAGACATACTGGACATGCTAGAAATACTGGATACACTAGACACGGTAGAAATACTAGACACAGCAGAAGCACTGGATATACTAGATGTACTGGATACCGTTGGAACGCTAGATGTACTAGATGTACTACTGGATACTGCTGGAGCACTAGATGTACTGGATACAGAACTGATTGTAGACTTATCATGCACACTGCTAGACTTCTTATCTTTGTTTTGCGCTACACCAGCAACGATTGGTGTAGCTCCTGGGCCATTTTTATCTTTACCATCCTTAGACTTGTCCTTTGCGTCTTTGCCATCCTTAGACTTGTCCTTTGCATCTTTGCCATCCTTAGATTTATCTTTGCTGTCTTTGCCATCCTTAGATTTATCTTTGCTGTCTTTAGACTTGTCTGCCTTGGCCTTTTCTTTGGCGTCCTTGGTTTTCTTAGCCTTATCCTTTGCGTCTTTCGCCTTATCCGCCTTAGCCTTGTCTTTGGCATCTTTAGCATCCTTAGACTGCTTGGAATCTGTTTTAGACTTATTCTGTGACTTACTCCCACTAAATAGACCAAATATACCACCAGAGGATTTATCTTGCGACTTATTTTTTTGATCTTTAGATTTATCCTTGTCCTTATTTACATCTGCGCCATTTTTCTTGCTGTCTTTGCTCTTATTTGTGCTTGACTTGCCTCCAAATAAACCTAATATACCACCAGACTTATCTGATGATTTATCATCTGGCTTATTTTTATCCTTACTCGCATCCGACTTCGCTTTAGATTTGCTTGCATCAGACTTAGATTTACTCGCATCAGACTTAGCTTTACTTGTATCAGGCTTGGCTTTTGCTTTGCTTGTTTCAGAAGTACTTTTATTCTTTTCAGAATTAGCCTGCTTAGTATCAGCGTTGGCTATATTAGACTGTGCCAGATCTGGAAACATTTTTGCAGTGACTATAACTAATTGTAATAGGCACAAGACTGCTCTTCCACTCACCTTCATAATAAACAATAACAAATGAAACTAAAGTATAAGGAATTACTTGTACAGGTATAAATAATCCAAATAAACAAATAATATCCCAAAATACTGATCTGTATACAATACAGACCAGAAAATACCCAAAAAAGACAGTATAGCCAATAATACTCCAGATATAATACAGACTAAGAAGTATTACTGTGTAACAATTAGTCTAGAATATATTATAATTAGTCTATACCACATGCAGCGTGATTAATTGGTCTAGAGTGTTCCATGGTATAGTTTGTATAGATAAATTTACATTATATTAAAATGGCGTATTCTCTGGTATAACAATAGACTAAAATACATTAGTAAACACCTTTTATTTCCATATTTAGTAATTAACTGTTATATTTAGCAATAATACAGTAAATTACAACGTAATTACTGTTTATTACTAATTATGGAATATATCAGTATAATTATTGCCTATTATGACAATGTTTATTATATAGTCACTCTATTTTCAGTTTTCATTTCTCTATTACTATATAAGACAAACACTAGCCATGCAAAGTAATCACTTAACATATTTAATAGTGATTTATTATGCCCACACTCTATTACTAACACTCAGTATAAATCCAACTATTAGTCCGAATAGGCCTATTAACTCACCAAAAACAAGCAGCAAGAAGAAAGAAGGCTTAAATCTCTTCTGCTGTGCTGCAGTAACAGTGGCTACTGCAGAAATATCTCCTAGACTGATTGACCCCCAGAACATTCCCATTCCAGTGACAATATAAGCTGCAAGCCATTTCATAGGAATAGAAAACTCTGTTGGAGTGCCTTGTGGGGCAGTGGTGAAGAAAAGTAAAACAGAGTAAAGCACACCCACACCAATAAATGCAGATGGTATTATAGTCAATATTATATCTGACTTAATACTAGCTGAATTACAGATACCAATTGATGCTTTGCTCATGCCCAGACTTACACCAGCAAATGTAGGGCATAGCAGACTAATTACACCGATAGGATAGATACACTCAAGAAGTAGTTTCTGCATGGGATAAAAAATAAATAAAATAAAATAAATTATTTATACATTGTGTATAAATAATAGATAACTTAAGTATAATATAGACTAAATAAGAATAATATAAATCAAATAAGAGTAGAACTATAAATAAACAATTATTTAATGAATATACGCAGAGTTATAAAAAATGATTTCGGGTTATGTGCGTAATATGAGTGTTCTCATATTTTATAAAATTATTTATTATGCAATGTAGAGTATTGCTGGGCATATATTGCATTGTTTTTTTTTCTATATGGGAGCAGTGCAGGAAATGCGCCTTTTAGTGGCTCAGATAGTGCAGAATGCAGGAGAGGGCCATCCAGGGAGTGCAATTGGAATGGCACCTTTATTTTACGTGTTGTACAGCAGGGTTTTAAAAATAACAAAATGTGATCTTAAATGGTCTGAAAGAGATATTTTAGTGCTTTCTAATGGGCACTCAGTTGCTATTCTGTATGCTGCTTTATTCTGCCGGGGAATTTTGACAGAAAAAGACTTAAGAGAATACAGACAGATTGGGAGTAAAACACCTGGCCATCCAGAGTACTCACGTGATAATGCAATAGATGCAACTACTGGTCCACTTGGGCAGGGAGTAGCACAGGCTGTGGGGTATGCGATCTCGATACGCAAAAAACAAAAAAACAATCGAGTATTCTGCATTCTAGGAGATGGATGCATGCAGGAGGGAATTTCGCAAGAAGCATTTTCGCTTGCGGGTCATTTGCAGCTGAAGAATCTTTTTTTTGTTTTTGATAGCAATAAAATCACGATTGATGGAGCCACTTCTTATTCCACATCAGATGATGCTAAAAAGCGGATGGAGTCCATGAATTATGAAGTGCTTGAGGTTGATGCAGAGGATACAGAAGGAATAGAAGAAGTTCTGGGTAAACAATACGGCAAGCCCGTATTCCTAATTATGCACTCTGTGATAGGGAAGGATACATCTGTAGAAAACAACAGAAAAGCCCATGGATCTCCATTAGGAGAAGCAGAGGTAGCAAAACTTCAGGAGAAGTACAATTTATGCGGAAAGTCATTTTACATCTCAGAAAGCACAAAAGAAATCTACAGAAAACGTGAAGAAGAGGTGGCAGAGGAATACATGCAGTGGAAGAAGATACAAAGAGGTAATTTGAAAAATGCCAATACTGGCAGAACCTGCCAAGGTGTGGAAGAAGTTAATACGAAAGAAGAGAACAAGAAAACAAATAATAAATACGAGAAAGAGTTTGTGCAAATGTTAGAAAGCCAGAATTATGTTGAGAAGAAGAAACCAAATAAATCAACACGAGAAATATTTGGTGATCTTGTTCCTGGCCTTCTAAAGAACCCTAACATTCTTGGAGGATCTGCAGATCTAACAGAATCCACTTGTCTAGGAGCGGCACTGACTAAAAAGCCCGAAATCACAGAAATTGGCCGTAGTTGCCAAATAGATCAGCAAACAGAAAAAATCACTGAAGAGAATCAGAATTTCATACACTTTGGTATTAGAGAGCATGCGATGTGTGGGATTATATGCGGGATTGCTTTGTTTGGTGAGCACAAGGCTTACTGCAGCACTTTTCTTAATTTCCTAGCGTATGGATTTCCCTCTGTTCGTATAGCTGCACTTTCTGAGGCACCTGCTGTGTATATTGCAACGCACGACTCAATAGCTCTAGGCGGTGACGGCCCAACTCACCAGCCTATAGAAATGCTTGCTCTTCTTCGGGCAACACCTGGATTGATTACATTCCGCCCAGCATCTAGATCAGAGGTAGAGGCAGCAGTTCTGTATGCCTTTTATCGATCAGAGCGGCCGTGTGTCATCATTCTATCCAGACAAGGCATTGAAGAAATTCCAGAAAAAGACATTAGAATGGATAGCAAAGCACAAAATACAGAAACAAATAATAAATCAAAGACGGGTGTACAGGAAACAGAAGACATAGCAAAAAGTCAAAGTATTTATGATAAGTCAGCACCACTGAAGAGTACATCTTATATTTCCAGAATTGCTTCAATACTCCATGGGGCGCACATCATTTCAGACTATTCCCCAGATAATTCAGCACAGAAGTTGCTTCTTCTAGCAACGGGCTCAGAAGTGCCTTTGGCTCTGCGTGTAAAGCCCCTTCTGAATAATTACAACGTAAGGGTAGTTTCTCTTCTTTCTTTTGAACTCTTCCAAGAACAGCCACAAGAGTATATAGAGGATATTTTATTCTGTGATGTATCTGTGAGCATAGAAGCCCTAAGTACATTTGGCTGGGATAAATACGCTCAAATCCAAATAGGAGTAGATACATTTGGAGCAAGTGGCCCAACAAGCGCAGTATATGAATACTTTGGATTTACACCAGAAAAAATAACCGACAAAATACATAGTGAAATTAAGAATAAACAACAAAAAGAAGACAGACAAAGAGAAATAAGACGGCTTCAAAGCAAATAATCTCAATTGTTTCAATATACACCACAAATTAATCAGAGAATACATATTTAAGGATTATTTCTACTAATTTAATGAATAAATAAGTAAACCATTTGTTATTCATATTTCATATTTCGTATACATAATTAAATAACTATGAATAATTCAATATTCAGAATAAATTTATTACTTTTTCTGTATGGAATATATACTAATTCTATTATTTTCTGTATACAATCCAAAATTATAATTGGAAAAATTCGAAAAATCCGAAATTATAATTTTCTCTTCTTTTTTCTTTTTATGTTCAACCAAGACAATTACCACTGGACACAAGATGATTATACTACAGAAGGAATAAATTTACTTAAAGAACACTTAAAAAGCAAAGGAATCACATTCACAGAAGACCCATCCACAATATATTTAACACAAAGAATGGGCAGGAAATCCTACAGATTAGATATTTCAGGTGTACTGCAGAAAGACCGCACCAAATTATACATAGTAGGGTATACTGGCATATCATCAGATGAGGTAGAAGAATCTCCACTTAAGGAAATATTCATTACATCAGTAAAAGAGGTCATAGAAGAATTACAAAAAAAACAGGCAGAGACAAAAACAGAAATACACCAAATATCACAGGTAAACACAGACACATCAAAGAGTAAACCAATAGAGTCAGAAGAATTAAAGAAGGAGATAGGGTTTAAAGGACCAGTACAGCATATATCCAGTATATTATTTAACAGAGAAATAGTTCCTGTTATATCCCCAGAGGTCTCTTTTGTAAGCTGCCCAGGGAAGGTTTTAGAAATACTTCCATCCGAAGTGAAAGAGGATGGAGAAGGATTGAAGAGAGAGTGCACAGTGCACATGGAAGGAAAGACATTTACTTTACAGTTCATTTTTAAGGAAAGAATGCAGGGAAGTGTTCTAAGAATATCCGGTGCAGTTCCTGTTGGATTCTGTGACAAGTTTATTTCGTATTATGAAAACCTTGTGATAGACCGTCTTAAAAGAGCCAATTTAATAGGATAAAGCAATGAAACCCACAAGAATATGATTTTTATGATTCTGTTGAGGTATCCAGATATAACCCGAAAAATTTCTTTGGGTTTATATTCTGATTTATATTCTATATTATTAAATATGATATAATATAATATAGTAATATCTATTGATGATTAGTACAGTCTAATAATTAATAAACATTGCATATAAAATAATACTATTTACACAAACATCATTATATAATGGAATATATTACAGAATATATTATGTAATTATCAATATATATTGTTTAATGTATATGCAGTACTTATTACCATATGTCTTATATATACTACTTAATACACTATGTCTTATATATTCTGTATTAGCATATAGTAAATTATACTAATTCTAATGGATAATATATTTTGTATATAATTATACACTGTATTATTTATAC
Source organism: Nematocida ironsii (assembly GCA_001642415.1). NCBI lineage: Eukaryota > Fungi > Microsporidia > Nematocida > Nematocida ironsii. The sequence goes on from LTDK01000042.1 coordinate 37,329, forward strand.
TTAAGCAGTATCTCTATTTTATTGTAGACTGTGTCTGTGGTACACTCTCTTCCTGTGATATTTCTGGTTATATTTCTCTTTGCTGTTCTATTTTTTTCTTTTTTTTCTTACCCCATGAATGCAGATATTTGTAAAAACACTCACTGGTAAGACAATTACCCTGGAAGTAGAACCAAGTGACACAATAGAGAATGTAAAAGCAAAGATACAGGACAAGGAAGGAATCCCTCCCGACCAACAAAGATTAATCTTTGCAGGAAAACAACTGGAAGATGGAAGAACCCTTTCTGACTACAACATCCAGAAGGAGAGCACCATTCATCTTGTACTGAGACTGAGAGGAGGAGTCATAACCGACACCGACAGAGTATTTGTTACAATGAAGAGAACAAAGCTGCTTATTTGCAGAGGGTGCTACTCCAGAAACAGCATCAGAGCCACACACTGCAGAAAGAGTGGTCCATGCGGTAACTCCACCAACTTAAGACCAAAGAAGAAGCTAAGAAAGACAAAGTAAGTCATAAATAAATGGTATTCAGTTGATAGATGTATAAATACAGTGTAACAATATATATTATACATAGGGTATAATATAATTATTTATAGTGATTGTGTAATAAGTATTGTCTTATATTGCTCTAAGATCAATTACACTATGTGTTATTTAAACTGCACAGTATTCTATAATATGTTGGCAATGGCTTATTTAGTCATGAATTTTTACATAATGTGTATATAATAATGCATTATAGTGTTCTTTTGCATAATGTGTAATTAATTCTTTTATTTTAGTAAAGCTGCTTGATAGGCTTCGTTGTAATTAGTCTATTATATAAGTAATTTAATTTTTATTTTTTATGAAGTGCATTCTGTGGGCTGTGTGCTTATTTAAAGTATATTGTAGCAGCAATTTTATGCTCATGGGAGTAGATAATTCTATTTTTGTTCCATGTGTGAACACGTACAGTAATTCAATTATTACATCGGGGAATACTGCAGGAAAGAAGATAGATAAAGAGAAAACAATACTCTTCCAATACCCAGAGGAGTCTAAAGATAAAGTATCAGAGGTACTTAGCACTCTGTACTTTCCACAAATAGTTGCCACAGAATCTGTTTCTGTTGCTGGCACTATAAATAAAAACGTATCTGTGAAGGATGGTGCTCATAATAGAACTATAAGAATTGACGATCTGTATTCAGATATACCAGAAATACTACTTCTGAAGAAGTATCTGCAGAAGGTTATAAATAAGAAAAAGAAGGAAGATGTTCCTGTTCTAAGCCTGGGTCTGGTCACTCGGGGGTACTACACGGAAAACACGAGGGATATTCTATTCCAAGTGATGAAGGATATATTTCCAGTGCCCCAGCTGTATGTGATGACAGATGGCATGGCACAGGCAATTACCAGGATAGTTACTACACCGTATTCAACTGGATATGTGGTGGCGTACAGTCTGCGTGGTGAGAAAATGGTTTCAGAGGTGTTTTTCTATGAAAAGGCAGAGAATGTGTCTGATGTAAGCACAATGAAGCTACTGCATCAGAAGGAGTATTCTGGGTACTCTGACTATTCTGTGCTAAGCATGGTATACAACTACTTACTCACCCAGGTAAGCAAGATAGCACAGGCAAAGCACCCACACATGAATATAAAAGTATCTGGAACTCCAGATTTAGGGTTTATCAAGCCAGAGCGCACAGAAAGTGAGAAGGATACTCTGCAGGGGGATCAGGAGACAACTGTGTACAGTATGGAGGTACTTCCCTTGATTGACTTAGTGCTTCAGAGGATATGGGAGATGAAATTTACATCGGATAAGGATTTCGAAAAGATTGAGAATTTAGATGTGATTCAAACAATACGGACTCTTTCATTGGAGTTGCTTCCAGAGTCAGATAATGCAGAGGGGAAGCTAATTCTTCTTCCAACTATAGGAAAGGAGCAGATAGAGATAGACCTGTCCCTTCTTCTTGAGCAGATAGTGCAGTACACAGAAGGAGTCAGCGAAAACATCAAGACAATGTTTGAGGAGACTACAAAGGTACTGGAGGACATACAGAAGGACATAGAAGGGGGCGCTGAGAAAGAAGGCGAAGAAAAGAAAGAGAAGAAAGACAGTGCACATGTAGACACATCTGTATACAACGATATTCTCTGCCCGCAGCAGGCATTGTACCTACTGCATAGAGTAGGTATGACTGGTGGATATGCACCCAGCAAGTCTGACCTGGCAAGTGCTCCATTACAGATGCAGAGAATGAACATTAAAATAGTTGACATGCGCCCTAACAACGCATCCAGCTCAACAGGAACGTACCAGGTAGACCATACGCTGCGCACTTTTAGGGACTACACCCGGCCATACACTCTGAACAACGAGCAGAAGCAGTGGTGGCACTACAAGAAAAATCTTGATGAAGAAGTGGAAATCAGGAGCACGCTAAGGGCACTGATAAGAAACGATGAAAAATCAGCTGAGTACAAGAGCGCAGTAAACAAATACGGCCAGTCAAGAGTCAGCGCACTAATCAAGCAGGTGGATGAAATAAGAAATGGCATGCCATATGCTAAATTCTTCCAGGATCAGAAGTATCAGGAGGTGGCCAAGGCCTATAAGAAAATGGTCGTAGACTCTGCACATAACTCTCTTTTGGATAGAGACATATCCGCTCTTTTGAAGAGTATTCCAAATCTAGTCAAAAATGCTGAGAGTGCAATATCCAAAGCGCAGGCACAAGTTCCAGAGCCCTGCGAAAATCTCCAGAGGTTCCTGAAGCAGCACCAAGTGGAGAACGGAAAGGTCAAATCTGCAGAGAAGTATTCGCCAGAGATGGAATTGGCTGAGAAAACTGCGCTAAAGAAGAAGCTCAAGCAGATTGAAGAAGGCATCAATTATAGAACGTATGTGATAAACACAGAGCAGAGACAGCACGAGGAAATTCTCAGGCAAATGCAGGAAGAGAAGAAGAAAGCAGAGGAAATGGCAGCTGAAAAGGAAAAAGAAGAAAATAAAGAGAAGGAAGAGAAGGAAGAAGCAAGTAAAACAGAAAATGAGACTAAAAGTAAAGAATCTGCACTTGAAGAATCCCAATCTAAGCAAACAGCAGAAAGTGCAATTCATTCAGACCCCGCAGAGGACACAGAAAGTAGAGAAAGCACACCCGAGCACAAAATACCCGGAGAGAGTGTTCACCCACTTGAAGAACTGCCAATTATAAAGGATGTTCTATAAAATAAAGTAATGGCGCATGCCAAGCATATATTATATCGATTTATTTATATTTATAGCTAGAAATAGAACACATTTTATTACATTTCCTCTATATTCGATGTAAGTGGCTACTTTTTATTCAATTTTTACAATACTCCTGGGATGATTTCTTATTATTTGTTATTTTCGGGTTATATCGGGCCATTTTTGTATGTTGCTTATTTTATATTCTTTTATTGCTTATTCTATTTTATTCAAATTACGTGAATGTATAATGACGAAGGTGTTTCTACACAGAGCTCAGTTGATGCAATGAATCTAAATGTGACGATAAAGAATAAGAAGCCAACATTACTGGATAAGGACAGGCATCTAAAATATATAATAAAGCAAATGAACAAGCCATTAAACATAGCATATTCAGCCCTAATACCCTGGGTTGGTGCGTGGATGGCAAATGCACTTTATGTTATATTGGGAAGAGACCAATTCTATGACGGAACACATGAAGAAGTAGAGAAGTTAGATAAAATAGCAACACAAATTATTAATCTACAGGGACCTGGAACCGGTATATCTGCTGGCCCTGGGCATATGCCCAATCTTGGGAGCACGTACGCCGGGGTAGTTCTATTGAAGATTCTTAACAGAATGGATCAGATAGATAAGGCGGGTATAGTGCAGTTTATAAAGGAAATGCGGGTGCCTAATGGGTTTACCATGTATGCAGATGGGGAAATAGATCCTAGATCTATATACTGTGCTGTGGCCACTTACTCTATTTTGCACTCAGAGGATATACAGCAGGAAAATCAGCACAATCCATTAGAGAGTGAAGAAGGAAAGAGTATATTTAGCGGCATAGATACTATCCTGTGCTCTCTTCAGACGTATGAGGGAGGATTTGCTGCTTCTCCCGGAGAGGAGGCGCACGGTGGGTATACATACTGCGCAATGGCTGGATTAAAGATTTTGCAGAGGCCAATCCCCAACACAGACATTCTGAAAAGATGGCTTTTGGAGAGACAGGATGTGATAAATAATGGGTTTAATGGAAGAACAAATAAAGGCTCTGACTCCTGCTATAACTTTTGGGTGGGTGCGTGCTACAAAATGCTTGGGCTAGGAATACGGTCATATGAAGGCTTAGCACAATACACTCTGTCTAACTGCCAAGAGGAGGAAGGCGGCATAAAAAACATTCCTGAGTCACATCCGGATATATATCACACGGCATATGCATTAATAGGACTATATATCATAAATGAAACAGACTTCAACTACCACCTGGGCCTGCCTGTAGCAGCATAAGTGGACAGCGCTAATTTTGAATTCACATGCGCAGTATGAATTAGTTTGCTTTTCTTACAATGGTGTGTAATTAGTCAATAAATATCTTAACTAGCCCACCTGAGCGTATTATAATTAAGTTGTTAGTTATTATTTCAGACAAATAACCCGAAATCCAAAATTTAAAGAGAATTTTACAATAACGATATGACGTGCTATAATAAAGACAATTCTAAATGCATAAACAGAATAAATTAGAAAAAGAAAAGTAAAAAGGATTTTAAGTAGCTCTACATGATACTTGGCATTATAAATACTTAATATATTGAAGTGATTTGTATAAGACAGTGTCTTCTAATATTTAGTGTGATTTACATCTAGTATATTGGAATTTAACACAGAATTTATTAGCATGGCTTCTGTATCTACACTAGCTTAGACAACTAATCCTTTATAGGCAATATTGATTGCAGAAATTTACATAAGTGCTTGATGCGCCATGCAGTGTAAAATTGTGCTTCATACAAATTTATTAACTTATTTCTTCTTTCTCCTTCCACCGAGCCCTGCATATTGGACACAGGTTATTTGTGGCAATCCAATTCTTTATGCAGTGTCTGTGGTAGCAGTGGTTGCACTCGCCCAGCGCAGGCACGCACTCGATTGGATGTTCACACTCTGAGCACATCTGTTCAAATGCCTGCTGACATATTCCGCAAATGCCCTCTGCCATCTTCCACCTCCACGTGAATGATGCATGGATGGCATTCACTCGGATGCGCAGATTCTTCATGGATAAAAAAATAACAAACAGTTAAAGCGCTTTATTAATTGGCGTTGGCTTAGTCCCTCAGCATCTGCTTTCTGTGTGGTCCTCTGAGGTGGCCCTTGACTGCAAGGGTGACGAACTTTCTGAATGCTCTCTTCTCAGCAATTGTCTTTACGGCGGTTTCTGCTGGGATTTCTCCAAGCTGCTCCTCTGCAATGAGCTGGACATGGCATGGGGACTTGTTCCATGCAGTGACTCTTCCGTGTGCTCTGTACGTTCTGTTGTGGATGATTGGGGCTCTATTAACGTGGGCATGCACTATTTTCATCTTGGAGATATCTAATCCCTTGCCAACAGCAATGTTTTGCATGTTCTTCAGCATAGTCTTTGCCTGTATAACACTCTTCTCTGGCCATCTTCCCTGGAGGGCTCCAAACTCCTTTGCCTGGGCGACTCTTGGGACACCTCCGTTGAATCTTCTCATGGGGATGCATCTCTTGTGTGCCAGAACATCCTCTAAGTACTTTATGGCGGAGACCAGCCACATTCCCCGGAGAATTGTGACTGTTTGGTGTGTGTTCTTGAAGCTTATTTTTGCATCCTTAATAGCTGCCTTCACTGCCTTGTCTTCATTTTTTGGGGTGTACCCATAATTAGTCTTGACTTTTTTCATCTGCAGGGGAGTAAAAAAATTAAAATGTTAACACCGCAGATGAACCAAGAAATAATCCAAAAAGCAAAGAAAGGAGGGGTTTTAATAGTTGTGGGGGCTACTGGATCTGGAAAGTCCACAGGAATACCCCAGGCTCTTTTGAGCACGACTAATGATCTAATAACGGTCACCCAGCCCAGAAGAGTTGCCGCAATTTCACTTGCCGGCCATGTAAAAAGAATCATAACATGTGTGCCGGGGGACAAAGTAGGGTATAAGGTGCGATTCAGCGACACCACAAACAAAAATACAAGGCTGCGATATGTTACAGATGGAATACTTTTGAAGGAACTGCAGGAAGAAGTTAAGCTGTTAACTGTTGTTGTAGATGAAGTTCATGAAAGATCGATCAGAACAGATATTCTGCTTGGGCTTCTAAAGAAAAGAATAAATGGAATCCGGCTTGTTCTAATGAGTGCTACTGCTGATGTAAATATGCTTACAGAATACTTTGCAAAAGATGGCATTCCTGTATCGCACTGCGAGATACCCTCTCAGAAGCATGATGTAAGAATAAAGTATCTCCCAAAGAAGTCATCAGATTACATACAGCTTGCATATGACACAATTAAAAAAATCATAAAGGATGCAAAGACAGAAAGAGAAAGCACAAATAAATCTAAAAATAATGAAAATTCAAGAGATGCGAAATCCAGCGCTGACAGACAGAATAATAGCAAATGCTCTGCACCAAAAAGTTTAGAAAGTAAAAAGAAAAAGAAGTCCTTTTTGGGCGCATCTTCTGGTGAAGGAATGGATGAAATTGACTGCTTGTTTTCTGGAGTTAGTCTAAAATCATGTAGCCCTGTGCAGGAAAAGAATGATATGTTTACCTCGGGAACTATTCTTGTGTTTCTCTCTGGTTTGGAAGATATTGAAGATCTTTACAAAATGCTTGAGGTGCACTCTGGGATAGAGCTTCTAAAACTGCACTCTTCACTTCCTGATAAAGAGCAGCAGCTGATATTCACCCGAAGACAGAAGAATATTCGGGTTATACTCTCTACGAATATCGCAGAGACAAGTCTGACTATAGAAGATGTAAAGTGGGTTGTAGACGCAGGCGTTCAGAAGATAAATCTATCAAAGGAGGGGGTAGACACTCTAGGAATAATTAAAATATCTAAGTCAGCTGCCAAACAGAGGTCTGGAAGAGCTGGCCGAGTTGGTCCTGGTGTATGCTATCGGCTGTACACAGAAGATGCATATAACGGCCTGCAGGAGAACAATATACCAGAAATTCTTCGGGCTGACATTTCCTCTGTCACACTTTCTTTAATTGCTCTTGGTGCTGATCCAGAGAAGTTTGACTTTTTAGAGTCCCCCGGAGAGAACTCCATTCTTTCAGCACTTTCAGAGCTTTTTATTCTTGGCCTGATTAGCGACCAGAAGAAGATTACTGCGCTAGGAAAGGAAGTGAGCAAACTGCCGCTTTCTCCATCTCTGGGTAAGTTTTTGATTCATGGGAAGTCTCTTGGTGCTGGTTGCTCTGCAGCGGCAGTGTGCTCTCTTCTTTCTGGAGAAAGAATATCTTTATTTCCTAAAGATATAGACACGTCTTCTATTATTAGTGTGCACGAGTCTCCTACCAAATGTTCTGATTTGTCTCTGTACGCCAGTGTGTTTTTTACATATTTTAAGTACTCACCCAGGCTGCGAAAGGACTTTTGCCAGTCACTGAAGATATCTCAGCAGGAAATGAAGAACAGTGAGAATATTTATAGGCAGCTATTGTCTTTAATGAAAATAGAGGGTAATGCAGTGGATGAAGAGACAGAAAAGGAAGAAACTGGATATGGATGCACTCCATTGAAGACAAATACTGCAGATAAATTACATGCAGCTGCATCTGCAGGATTCCTAACCAGAGTGGCTGAAGCAAGGGGCAGCGGGTATGTTCACATGTACTCAGAAAGAATGGTTTACATTCATCCTAGCTCTGTTATGTTTTCTCGACGAGAAGGCCAGGTGTCGTTTATTATGACATCAGAGACAGCAAAGCCATATATCCTGCATGTATTCCCATACACGCCAAATATAATAATGGCAGGTGGTGGAATAGTCCTATAGCCTAAAAATACATGCATCACTGGGTCCATTCATATACTAATTATTATACAGTAAATATGCTACTTAACATATATCTGGTGTCTCTTATTTGTTCTTTATAAATAGTGTGTTTATTGCATTCTATGCCGCGTATATTATAACATATATATAAATTTTATATTATTTCTAAATATTTAGTTGTTTGCTGTGAACAAACACATATCTGTACTATTTTACTGTTTTCCTATTGGTAAGGTTTATTCCTAGCAGATCTATTGGGGTCTCCCATATATACACGAGTTTCAGTTGTTTTTGTGATTTGTTTGGTTTTTCTGTTTATGATTATTTATTAAACTCTTCATTTTCCCTATTTTCTGAATACTTTTATTTTTTTCCTATAATTGTATATTTAAGGATAAATATTATACACAATAAATAAAAATAGCAGAGGCTATAACATTAACAGATGAGTCGCAGCAAAAATGCAATATTTAGAGCACTCCATGAAAACAACAAAATCTCAGGTATGTTTTATATAGTATAATTGCCACTTTACTATAAATGCCCTTTTAATAGACTAGAATAGAATATAAATAAGCCAGAAGCAGACAGCGCATCTATTTATCTAAGCTGTAGTTAATGTGCTTTTACTATATGTAGCAGCGTACTAGACAATTAGTATAAGCATAGATAGTTTATTGTTGATTTATTGTTCGTACTAATCAGACCTCAATGGATACTCCTCTCGTGTGATGCCGTCCTTCTTTATTACGTACACCTCTAACCCGTCTCCTGTTTTTACATCAGTTTCAGCTACGCTGTTAAAAACATCTTTTACCAAAGAAATAACTTCTTCCTCTGTGCACACATACTCCTTTCCTTCCTCACAGTGCCAGTTCTTTCGAGTAATCCATGAGTCAAGCATCGGCTGCAGCATGGTTGTTCCAGACCCATTGCATCTGCACGGAGTTTCCTGGTATGAACCAACTGGGTCATATGAAAATATTTTTGGCTGCTCCTCTTCATTGAACCCAACTAAGCAGCAGTATGTAAACTTGGGAAAGAATCTGTGCTTATACAAAAGAACATGGAGAAGAGCGGCAGCCTGCTCTATACCCATCTTTTTGTTATATTTAAACTGATATTTATCTATTTGATATGCTAGTTCAGTGTAGACAAACCTGGAGTCTGCATAAAACCCAGTTGTGCTCAGAATGAATCTACCATCAAGACAGAATGACTTTGTTGCGTGCCGGGTGTTAATATTGTACGGTGCAGAGTGCCGAGTATCTGAAGCCACCACGCAGAAATCAGCTCCAATAATTGATAAGCTGGTTCCAGAGTTGTCGCCATATAAATCGTCTCCTCCTCCGCATTTAATTACTCCTGCTCTGTTTAGTTCGGTCTCTGGCATATCTTCTGGTGCCTTCTCTTTATATGCAAACATAAATATTAAAAACACAGAAAGCAGGAATAAATAAATTGTAAAACTATTTAGAAAAGTGAATAATCAAATATGCAGGCACGCCTAACACTTTACACAAATAACGAACACATACCCAAAATTCGGCATATAAAATAGTATTATATTAAATGAAACACCTAGCATGTTTACAAATACTCATCAAGATATAACCAGAAATTATATGCATATGAATAGATTGTGGGATGCATCGATTAGACCCTATGCATGAGAAGACAAAAACAGGTCGATATAATTTTTTAGTTATACTTGAAATTAATCCAAAAGCAGCGCAGTATTATCCTTTAAACAATAAATAGCGTCGATATTTTCTTTTTGTAGGGGCATATTATGCGCATGCAGATAGATTATTTTCTTTTTCATTTTGTGCACTCTTTCAGATACAGCTTTGGACATTTTGGAGCTTTGAGTTATCGGGTTTATTTTTCTAATTTTAAGAGTTTTTATTTGTGGACCAGAAAATGAGCGAGAAAAAGTTTGGGATTGCCTTGGAAAGACAGCTGGAGTTATTTAGAACAGCCACAGACTGGTCAGATTTAGTAGCATACTTAACAGGGCTAGAAGGTATTTTAAGAGTAAATAAGTACACACGCATTCCTAAACCGCACATGTTATACAGAAGATTAAACCAATGTCTTAATCCAGCGCTCCCTGCGGGTGTTCACATGAAGGCTCTTGGCGTGTACAAAATTGTAATGTCTAAAGTGTCAAAGGAGCATTTGTTGAAGGAGATTAACATTCTTACACTCGGTCTATTCAGTTTCTATTCACATGCGAGTCTAACAAGTATTTCTAGCTACCTAGATGTGATCAGGCAGATTATTGAGGTGCTGGGAGACAAAACCATAAGAATCTGCAAAAACCTTATTTTGGGCGTGATTATGGGGCTGGAAGAAGACAACAGTGAGCAGTATGGAATGACACTTCGTGTGTTAACCGTGCTAGAAGAGAAAGTAGGCGCTGCTACTGTTCTAGAAAAGACCTGGGAGGTAATGGGACAGTGTACAGAGTTAGTTCCAGGCTGCCTAATGTACATTTTAAAGGTGGATGGGGGATTGGAAATCATGAAGAATAAAACAGACCTTCTAAGCAAAGGGTTTGTATCTGCTTTACAGTCAAAGGAAATAATCACTCTTAGAAAAGGATTTGATCTACTCCTAAGCTACAAAAACGATGGGTTAAACATACATTTAAACAGCGATATGGTCTCTGTTGGGGTTTTAAAGCTTCTTCTTCTAAAGGAGATATCTCTACTGAAGAGGGTACAGATGTGGATTACCCATCTAATAAACCACCCCAACGGAACAAACCAGATATTTATTTCTTTGTGCCAGATCTTTGATGAATCGCCAGCAGCGTACTTCAAAATACTCATGGCAATACGGCAAAATATAGAAGAAGCCCCAAAAATATTTGAAAGGTCTGTTATGTGGATTCTTTCTACGGTAGATGCAAAGACGGAAATGCATGCGCAGTCTTTTTTTAAGATACTTGACAGAAGAATTATTTGGCGAATTATTCTAGAAAAGCCACTAAGCACAGACTTAGTCAACAAAGCAATAAACTATGAGCTAATAGATGAGCAGACACAGTCATATGAGCTGCCCATTCTTATTTCAAAGTATTTGCAAAATGGCATATATCCATATGAGTGGATAAGTATTATACGCCCCACGCCAGCAGCATACAAAGAAATATGGAGAGATATTCAAAAACACTTGGAAAGTAGCAAGAATCCTCTGCAAATAATTATATTCTTTCTGTCCATACCGGTGACCACAGACTTACTTAGTACGTATATAGAAGTGGTTGGGGCGGTTAGTAAGATATTTGTTAAATACTGGAGGCAGCAGAATTTAGGGAAAAATATCCATGCAGAGATAACAACCGCGCTGACAAAGATTGTTGTGCACTATGAGCTGTCGGACAGCGACTCTATTTTGCTTTATGATACTGCAATAAAGCATCCAGATATATTTTGGCAGTACGATGAGCTCTTTTCGGGCAAACTGCAGGATATTCTTATACAAAGAGCGATATATCAAAAGGACAAAGTCAGGCAGTCTCTAGATGGATCGAATGAGCTTAATTTGGTGTTTGATTTGGTTAGTCACTGCAACTATAAAAAGATAAACATTAATCTGATCACCTTTCTGATTTCATTCTGTAATTCACCTAATTACCTTACTAGAGAGTGTGCGAAGACATTTTGTAGAAGGGTTGGGCAGCATGCAGATATATTCAAAAAAATTATGGAAGGGCTGAACTATCCGCCAGAGCGGTCTCTCTATGAGAAGGTGTGTATAGTGGATTGCGATTATAACAGAGTTTTATTTGGGCTTCATGCACTGAATAATATGCTGGAGCATTCTAGCAGCTTTCATATATTCCTGCAGGAGAACCAGAATATATTACCAGAGGCTTCTGGAGTATCTGGTTTAACAGAGGTTTATATTGAAGAAGGGGAGAAATCCGGACTCACCGATCTAGTATGTCTATTGTTTATGTACTGCACTGCAGAGTATCAGAACTCTGAGTTTATGGGGAGTATATATTCTGCAAATAAGACAGCAAATGAGTTCATTCTATGCTATATTCGGGAAATACGAGAAACTTCCGTTAAAATACTTAGAAGCATTCTTTGTTCAGAGACTATTGAGTTCTGGCCTGTGATACACAGGAGTGTGATGACTTCTCTTTTGTACTGCGCAGTGACTGAGCAGAGTATTTCATATGCACTTGATGTGTTTCTGCGGCTATCCAAGAGTGAGTATATTGATTCAGTAGTGAATATGTTTGTAGCAGCCAAATCTATCAGAATGGCTCTTATAACATACTGTGTAAAAGAAAAAAGAGCAGACATACTTTTATCTGTGCTTAAGGCATCTACAGATCTTATAGAAGAAATAGTAAATGCTGAAAGTGCAGGTCGAACAGAATGTAATATGCGCCATGTTGAATATATACTGCAGCACTGTGTATATATGGACTCAGCTGGGGTGAAAAGCACATGCTCGCTAACAGACATTATACCAATGATTAGTGAAGGCCAAAGAAAAGTATGCTTCTGCGGAATTATCTATTCGGAGATATTTACCGATCAAGATATAGGTGTTGTGGCATCTATGCTGCTTAAGTTATATTCTATATTCAGTGATAGACTAGGCAGCCTACGAGTTCAAGAAAAAGAGATAAACAGCGCCTTGGAATACGAATATGAGAACAATTTGGAGGTTATTTCTAGGTATGTTTTTGCAATCCATACAAAGTACAAAAGCATTCTTGTGGAAGCAGTTTTGGAGGAATATATCACAACCAAAAGGATTAATTTTATTTCTGCTATTCATAAAACCATCGAGCTAGATGTATTTTTAGGGCTTCTGGGAAGCGACCTTAGAGGAAAGTATCAGCTTCTGCAGAAGTGGGCATTGTATACAGAAAACAGGCTAATATTTATATCAACCCAGGTGCACACCCACATTTCCACAATACTTTCTCAGATAAAAATGTATCCTAAAGTAAGCGATTTGTTATGGTTTTGCATGGAGTATTTAAAGCTTGTTGGGGTAAGTGCAGGGACTATTCTAGGAAACAAGATTCTAGATGGATGTGTTGTGTTTTCTGGGAAGCTGGGCATAAAAAAGGCAATTGTTGATAAAATTGACCATTCATCTGATTTGCTTGAGCTTTTAAACATTATTGGATCTGTTATAATGACTGCTGTGGAAAAAGAGTACTCTCTTGATGTGATTGCTGTTTGGAACGCATTAATAGTTCCCTGCTTCAAATTCAACTCAGTAAGTAGTCTTTACACCAAAGCGTTGGAAATCACAAAATACTTGGTGAAACTGCCTGAATGCAAAATATGCAAGAAAGAGTTCTTTGAGTATATTCAGGGAGAAAGGTTCTTCAAAGACACGCTTGAAAATATCCGGATTAAGGTAGATATTGGAGCACACCTAGTGGACTGTGAGAAAGTGTTTGACTTAGTAAGCAGAGCCAACACAACAAGTTTTTTTATACGAGAGTCAGATATTTTATTCCGTGCATCTTTAATTAAAAGGGTCAGATATATGATTCTGTGTGCACCGGCCGGAGAGTATGTTGAAAATCTTCCTGGAATATTCAGTTTGATTAGTGAAATATTTGCAGTGTCCAGTGGGTGCAAAGCTTTGCTTGTAGAAATATTCTCTCTCTGCCGGGTGTTGTGCATAAAGATGCCAGTAGACACTCTCATAAACATGTGGCCAATATCAGTAAGCGAGGCAATTGACACTCTTTCCTTACATGCGCTCTCTAATGGGAATAGGTCGATTGCATACTCTGCTTTGCAGTTTTTGGACCTGGTTGCATCTTTGAGTTATCCCGAGCTCATTGAGTTCCGGTGGCTTGTTGAAAACCTCCCCAGCACACTAGGCATGGACTATGAGCCAGAAGAAGGGCAGGGCGAGGCTATTTCTAAGTTTACTATAACACACAGAATTCCATACATCTCTACACTTTCAGAGAAAAATAACATGCCGCTTGACGAAATGATAATACAAGTGGCACTTCACCATATAAAGCAGAGAAATTGTGTAAATATGGACTCTACTGCAATAATGGATTCTGTAGTGAATGGTCTTCCAGAGGTATAGTTTACAACAATCCGAAAAATACTTCTCAGATTAGTGTAAATTCGGCCTTAGCATAAATAAAGAATTAAGCAATAATATATTATAGCTTCATTGGCTATATTCTTCCTGTACAGAATAGCGCATGCATCTTTGGATTTTTATATAGCGTATACTATATTATATAGCACGATATTTGTCTACTAATTAGTCCAAATGGTATGGCTATAATTTTAGTAGATTTGTATATTCTTATTTGCTCTCCTATTGTGACAGGGCTTTCTTGCAATTTCGGGTTATATATTTAGAAGAGAGGATTGATGTTTAATTCTTTTTCTGCACAAAGTGTAAATTATATCAAATAAGAGTCTTTATTTATGCAGGTAGTCTGATTTTTATGGTAAATCTAGACTATTTCTTTTCCTTTTCTGGCACATCTTCTTTTTCTTTTATGGCTTGCTTTGGCTGTGGGCGCATTGTTGGGAAGAAAAGTACATCCCTAATGTTCTGTGCACCGGTTAACATCATGACTAGCCTATCTATTCCAATTCCCCAACCTCCTGCTGGTGGAAGACCGTATTCCATTGCAGTGCAGAAGTCTTCATCAATTTCCTGGGCTTCATCATCTCCAGCACTCTTATCTTGTGCTTGCTGCTCAAATCTTCTTCTTTGATCGAATGGATCGTTCAGCTCCGTGTATGCATTGCAGACTTCTTTTCCTAGAATGAACAGCTCAAATCTTTCTGTGATGTTCTTTCTGCTTCTATGCTCTTTTGCAAGTGGAGACATTATCTTTGGATGATTCATCAAGAAAGTCGGGTTGTTACACTCGCTTTCTAAATACTCGCCTACCAGCTTATCAAGCAGTCTGCTGGTGGTTCTAGGATTGTTACACCTGATGTTATTCTTACGGCACAGATCATCAAGCAAGGCCCGCCCTTCTTCTGTTTCCAGAATATCTCCAGTTATCTCTACGCCTAGCTTCTTTGATAGCTCTCCTAGAATGTCTACTCTCTTAAATGGAGTTGTAAAATCTATTCTTATTTTCTTTGCATCTGCGCCATCAGAGCCATCTGCGTTTCCTTGTGCAGTGTATTCAATTATCTTCGTTCCAAATATCTCCATGACCATCTGGCTGAGCATTTCCTCAGTTATCTGGAGAACATCATTGTAGTCTGCATAGGACATATAGAACTCGCAGGTAGTAAACTCTGGGTTATGCGTGGCATCAATTCCTTCATTTCTGAACTGCCTTCCAATTTCATATACACGAGGTATTCCTCCTATTAAAAGAGTTTTCAAGTGAAGCTCTGGTGATATTCTTAAACTTAAGTCCATGTTCATCTCGTTTAGCTTTGTGGTAAATGGTTTTGCAGCAGCCCCTCCTGGGATAATGTGCATCATTGGGGTTTCTACCTCCATGAAGTCTTTGCTGTCCAGGAATTTTCTTATAAAGCTAATGATTTTGTTACGTGCCACAAATCGGTCCAAGCTGTTTTTGTTCAGCACTAAATCTAGATATCTCTGTCTGTATCGTAGCTCTGTTTCCTTTAGCCCATAGTGTACTGTAGGATAAATGTGCAGGCATGGTGAAAGAACCCGCATATTGTTACTCAGAACACTCAGCTCTCCCTTCTTACTGTACCCAATAGTTCCTTCTACACCTACTATGTCCCCTCTAAAGACTTCTTTACACTTGTCTTTATATATAATTTGCATAGAAAGACCGCCGGACTCTATCCGTATAAAAGATATTTTTCCTATTGATCTAATAGCAAGAACTCTTCCTGCAGTTGTTATACGCTTTGTTGCATACTCGCTTTTATCTATGTTTTCAGGCGTAAGCTTGTTTTCTTCAACTACTCGAATAATCTCTTTAATTGGCATGTTTTCCTTAAAGTCATATGGGTATAGCAACTCTCCTGCAGCTGCTTTGCTTTCTAGATATTTATATCTACTGGTTTCTTCTTTCATTTACAGGATATAAAAAAATAAATTATTTATAGCATGAATACATCTGTATAAATAATTACATAAAATAACTTAATAAAATAGAAATACACTGTACTGCTATTATATACAGACGGTCTGTTCTACTAAATCATTATATACGCAACTTTCTAGTTATATCTCTGGGTTTGTTAATTTCTTTATTTTGAGAATATTTAGTCTATATTTGGCAATTTTATTCTACTGTAGAATCAATTACTATTTTTATTTTAAAAAACGAAAAAGTGCTTAAATGACAATATCACTACAGAGTATACTAGACAGTTTAAATATAAATAAAATATGTGAGCTGATTCGCTCCTGGGTAAACATATTTGCCAACTTAGTCATGTTCTGTCTGGCTAAATTCAGCGGGCTAATAAATAAGTTCTTTTTAGAGCCTAGAAACAACGTGTTTGAATAAAAAATATATTCAATTAGTAATCATTCCCTTCTGCCCAGAAAATAAAATATAACCCAAATATTTCTCATATATTATGTCAGACTCTTATTATACTACTATGGCAAGAAATTTATACTTAAATATTTCTTAGAAGATTTGGCATATCTTAATTAAATCCTATATACATCTCTATACTTCTTTATATTATATACTGTGAAATAATACTCTATATTAATGTGATCTAAAAATATTTTCTAATTGGGAATAGATTATATTACATATACTGGTACTGCGCTATATCCCAAGGAATAAAGCGTCTTTAATATAAATAAAATTTCTTCTATTTTACATAAAAATTATATTATATCTGAATAATAAAGAATTGTTTTTTCTTAATAATATTTATTAGTAGTGATTTTTCTATTCTAAGTATTTGTATATTAATAAGTACCTGATAGTATTTATTAGACAAATTGTGGTTATTTGAGTTAATATAACTTAATAATTTATTAAAATATACTGTGTTATTCCATCCTATCTATATCAAAGAAGTAGGACATATTGTTAGAGCTAATCTTTTCTTTAATCGTCTCTATAAATAGCTCTAAAACTAATGAGTGCTCTTTGCAATGCGAAGAGATTCTTATTATTGAGTGAAAGAATTCCTTAACACTTGCTTCAATCTCGCTATTATTAGATTTGTCGTGCTGTTTTATTATTAAGGATGTGATTTCATCAATGTAATAAAATGTAGTTCTGTTTTTAGTAAGTGCATTGAAAAAGTCTACCTGTTCTTCTTTAGTAACAGTAGAGAGCATGGTTCTTATATAGCCTATGCCATACTTTTTATCTAAGATTAAGTATCCACGAAGCAATGCATAAATGCCTTTTTCGGCTTTTATGCTTTGTGATGCATAAATAAGTATTTTGTCCAATACACTACTAAAACACTCTTTTATCTGACATTCAGGTATGAATAACTCTACATTATTGAAATAAGATTTGGATGATTTTCCTATCATAATAAGAAAGCACAGAACCTTTGAATTCGCATTAGGGGCAAATTTCGTGCTTTGAAGTAGATTCTCAGCAAATCTAACAATACAATTGTTTTTCGGGAGATTATAGCAAAAGGCATAATATATCAAAAAAACCATTAAATCGGTTTTATAGCAGGGATTCTGCAGCTGTCTGGTTGTCATAAAACATAGAATGCCTGCACTCGAAGAATTTTTGGAGTTTTCCTCGGCGGAATTAATAAATTTTTGAACTATTTTCTCTTTAGATGTAGTTTGCTTAGCGGATTCAATGTAGCTCCGAAGCATATGCTCTGCTAGTGTATTTTTCTGTTTTTCAAAAACCTTTTTTAACTCATCAAGAAACCCATCATGCGCGTGTAAAGGAATACCAGTATTTGGAAGGGTGGGAATATTGCTTTCTGGAAGTCTTGTATCAGATAGATTTTTTATATTAATTAATATGGATTTCTTAATTTTATATTCAAAATATTCCAATTTAAGATAGCCATATACATCTATTTTCTTCTGGCTTGCATAGCCCTTTTGGGGATGTATTAACTTTATATCAATAAATCTTATGCGCGAGCACACTAGTTTGAAAACGCCATATGTGGCATCCTCAAGCGATTTAACCTGATCATCGCCCATTGGATTATTTATATCAGACTTATTGATCTCCTTTTCTATTTCGGCTATTTCAGCGAATTGCCTGGTTTTTCCCAAGATGCACAGTATAGTCCGAATCATATTTATTAATCCTGGTAGAATAGTTAAATCGCCCCCACCAACTTCTTTAAAATTAAGTTGATTTTTAATTAATGCCTTCCAATCATCTAATATAGGCAGCGATGGTATTTGTAGATCTTCTTCTGAGTATTTTTTAAAAAAATCAATTATTGGCACAGGTAATGTTGATGTGTTTTGATTGAAATTTTCCTGTTTCTGGTATGATCTGTATATAAGAAGACTAAATACCTTTAGCAAAACAGCCTCTGTATAATATTTTTTTATAAATTCCTCTTCTTTTGTAATGGCCAATGTTCTTACGTCTATAACATTCCCTTCATAAGCAGATATATTTTGTTTTAGCCTATTATATAAGGCTGCACAGTCCACTCCAATAGATGTAAGACTATCTTCCTCATTAGGGATGAAATACTTATCTAAAACATAATATAGATAAGTTATTTCATCTTTCAAACTCTGTTTTTTTTGCTTTTGCCTTTGATCTTGCTCCCGCTCTTTTCTTTCTATAAGACCACACAGCATGTCATGAACTATACTAACAAACTTTTCTATATCATCCTTCTTAGTAATGTACTCATATATATACGCCTGTATAAGAAACTGTGGATTGTTTAAAAATCCACCTGCTTGGAACTCTGTATATGAAGTTGGCATAGGCGGTACTTTTTTTTTAATAAAACTAGATTTCTTATAGCAATCTCTGAATAATTCAATTACATTAGCTATCTCAGAATAATAAGAATCTTGCTTCTCACAGATTCTTCTTTTTTTTTAGGTGGATCCTCATAAATATCTTCTTTTGGATTTATGTCTATGCCAATAATCTTATCGCCAATTTTAATCTCATCCGGCTTAAAATACACCCGATTATCATTATAATTTATACTTACTGGAACATCTATTCCCTCTGATAGAAGGAGCAAAGAGGCAAGAATACACATAGATTTTTTTTCTGATAGTCCATCCTTTAAAAAGTCCTGAAATGTTTTTCTTGTACTGCTGTGTATGCTTAAAATGTTGTTTTCTGATGGAAACATTATAATAAGTGCCCTATGGTAGCTATCCATATAACTCTGAAATTTATATTTGTGCGATGATAAATTTGAACAAAGCGTGTCCTTCTCCCGTTCTGCTTTACAAGAACAGTTTTTTCCTAATAGATTTAGGCCATATATCTTTAATTTGCTATATGGTTCTATTTCTGCTGCCAGAAGTCTTTTATTCAGTGTAAGTTTATTTTCATTGAACAACTTCCCATTTAGAAAATCTAATGGCCCAAGTGGCCTAATTACCACACTCTTTATTATGCTCTTCATGCTATAGTTATATATGTTGTCTATTTTATCTGGTGCAGCTATTCCTGCCACACAGAACAAAATAAGCAATGCTCGTTCTATTATACTCTTGCGTGTAAATTTTCTTGCAAAAGTATATGTTTACAGTGTGCTTGGCTTTTTATTGAGAAATTTTTATCTTTATCTGTTATAAGCATGTGTTTTTTAAATATGAACTATTTTCATTAAATAATTCATAAAAATAGCCCCTTCTTTAATTTACCAAGTGATATAACCCAAAATTGCTTTTTTGTAAATAATTTAAACATTAATTCATTCTATTTGCATAAAATATGAATATATTTAGTATCTCTATAATGGTTTTTGGTCTGTTTAAAATTAATTCTTCACTAAATGATTTTTTAGTGCATAAATAATTCTAAGTAAACTTGCATTCTTTTATTAAATGCATAAAAGAATAGACTAGCCATTGCACATAAAATATATTTTTCTATTCTCTAATAAAAATATATAATGCATGGTATAATATAAAATATATTGGAATACTCAAAAAATATCTTTATAATGCAGTATAGAGTAAAATACAGTATTGTTGCAAATCTCAGTCCACTAATACCTACTCATAATCTGCTGTTTCTGTCCTAAATAATTTAAATTTTACTTTTCATTTAGAATACGTTATATATATTATATTGGTTTCCAATCATTTTATGCATTCATAGAAAATGGCGTATAATTAAGTGTGCATAGACAGTATTCCACACATACTCATGCGATTTCTTCTATTTTCACTTGAATTATGATCTATGCTAATTTTAGTGCATATTTCTGTTTATTCAGTTTTTTTTCTCTTTATTCTTTTTATTTTTACATCCCGGTTAGTTAAAAATGACAAAGGGAACAACAAGTTTTGGTAAGAGAAATAAGAGAAATCACATTCAGTGTATCAGATGTGGTAACGAGTCATATCACAAACAGAAGCACAGTTGTTCAAGCTGTGCATACCCAGAGAGAAGATGGAGAAACCCAGGATCACCAAAAGCACAAGGAAGAAGAGCACAAGGAACTGGTAGAATGAGACACTTGAAAAAATACATGAAGATTAACCAGAGAAGATCAATTGCAGCCAACACTCTTTAATAAATCATAGTTTACTAATTCTTATAATTCGAATATAATAGAAATTGAAGTTTAGAGCTAAGATTAGTTAGTAGAAATATATTTGCCATACCGACTAAGACTATTCAAATTTGCAACTCTGTAATAAGAGTATTTACTGTTAGCATACTTTACTTTCTTCAGCAACGCATGTAAGTATATTTGGTTTTTTTTGTGCATTTCAGAATACATGGCTGGGCATACTTATATGGGGGCTTCTTCGATAAAATTGAGTGTTTATTGGATTTGTTTAATAATCCCCTAGAACAACTTATATTTATTTTTCATACCATGCAGCAACTATTCTTCATAAAAATAATTTATAAAACTAAGAATATTTTTCCAGAGAATATTCCTTTGAACCATCAGAAAACTTATACAACAATCAGAGTCCAAATTAAATAATCAGAAAATAATTATACATAATAACATGAATAGTATTCTATTTTAAGTGCATGGCCTAATATATGTCCAAAAGCAAGAAATTGTACTTGTTTTAATAATCCATGCATGCATTTGTGCTATGTAGTAATACAATATCTCTTTAAAATCATTAATTGTTAACTTTACTACCCGAAATTTTGCTATTAGACTGTATTTTATTTAAATTCTTGCTTCTTATTAATTTAACTACTTTATAAGTAATTAAATAAAATTGGCTATAAATAATATATTCCCTTATTTCATTTTTAATATAACCTACGGTATATTTCGAGCTATTCTGATTTTTTTAGAAATTACTAGCCACATAAGAATTTAAACTTTTTACTGTAACTACAGAAATAACAAACCAAATGAAGCACAGCTATGTAAATAATTATATTTATATTACTATAGTGCTTAACTCTGGCTGTATTTATACTAAGTTGTAAAATATTTACACCATGCATATATCTTTAATACTACTTGTGCCTATTTAAACCCATCATATATTGCTCACTGTTGTGTTTCTATAGTATAATTCTAGTATAGTTTGTCTGTTAGTGTTCTTTAGCAAAGTACTTGTTTATTATACCATGTGACTATTTTATTTATATTTATATAAGAATAAAATTGAATAAATTATAAAGGGTACATATTTGAAAATTTAAATATGTACATTTTATTTTAATAGTTATATTGAACTTAATTCTAGAAATAGCTAGAAGCACTGACGATAAAAAATTATACAAGTTAAAGAGACAGCACTCGTTATATAGCAAATATAACATATTTTATTTCGACTTATACAACCTTCAATTATAGTCTTTAATTTGTTTAGAGAATAAATTTATTACGCAGTCAATAAATATAATCTTCATAGCATATGAGAAGTTATACCAATTTTCATCGAATATAATAGCATGAATGAAACAATTAGTAAATTTATAGGACTACTTTACATTCAAGAATTTATATTTGTTTCCCTTAATTACATATATTCTTAGAATACACATGAAATGCTCTATAAAGAGAAGAATTATTTGAAAAATAGAGATATTCTTCTCCTAAAAATAGTGTATTTTAGATTTCTACTAAATGTGACTTGCTATTATGTGAAAGTTTTCTTCTATTATAAAATAGTCACTGCACTTAGTTCAGCCAATAAACTAAAAATAAAGAAGCATGCAATTTGAAATGCATCAAGTAAACATAAATTATCTGTTCAACATAACCCAATCGTGTACATATGAGAGAATATCAAATAAATGCATGTCTTATTTCAAAGTGCATCTTAAACAGAGTTACTATAAAAAGGCAATTTTGAGTCATTTATGAATTATATCATACTCTAAATTATACAGAAATTAAAGATACTAGTTCAAATTTTTAGAGCTCCATATAGTTTTTGTGGTGACACCACCACTCAAGCGCGCAGGCCCGAGACCGATCTTCCAGTGCGCCTCTGCGCGCGATGATCCCGCCTCGACAAAAGGCCGGGATCTAAGAATCACAGATCAACTTTGGACTATATAAGTAACACGCGCCCAAACAAATATGGGAGAAACACGGGACACAAATACCAGAAGGCTCAGCGCCAATAGCGCCACAAGGACTCCGCGTCCGCGCACATCCCGATATTCTAATAATCATAATAAAGAGCATTCCCTAACACTATCTCTATCTATCTTGGACTATGTTATCCGGGCGGCGACGGTGCCTCCCCGTGAGCACGTCAGTTTTATACAGTCTTATGATGCTAGCTGAAACTCTATGGCATAATATGCCAAACAGGCGGCTGTAACAATGATTTTAAATGAGCCAGTTCTTTGTGATTTACTAAATGTTTAAATTTCTTATTAAGTGTAATATTATAGTATACAGCTCGCAATTTTTGCATAAAAATATCCGTTAATTATTATTTTCTAGCCTACTGCTTGGGCCACCCCTATATTTTAATTATTTGTTTGTTCTTTACCCTCGGAGTATTTTCATCTTTTATAAAACCAATTGTTTTTCTGTTTTCTTTCATTGGAGCAACCAATTAAATCTGTAACCCGCATATATTTAATGAAACTACACAAAAATAAAAAGACAAAATGAAAGCAGAAGCAAAAGGCTATGCAGAGCCAAATGACACTAAAAGATCCAGAATAGAAAATAGAAGAGTTTCGAAAGAGGCATTAGAGTTAAAAACAATACAGCCAGCACAAAAACAGTCTAACGACATAGATAAGTCAATAGAGCTAAAGGACATTCTAGTTCTGTGCACAGCAGAGAAGATCAACATTATAAAGCTATTTGGATTCTTAAAAGAGAGAGCAACATACCCAGACATAAACATATACTTCAGAGAATGCATCCATATAATGACTAATGAGCCAAATGGAAAAGGAGACATATTTATATTCAGATACGGAGTGGTTGTATTCTGGGGGATAAGTGAAGAGTCACGAGACAAAATACTTGCTCACCAACAATTCTTTGAAGAAAAGAGCTATAGTAAGGAGTTAGTTGAAAGAGAAGACTTTAGATATGGAATAGTTAGAGAGGGCGCATCTATTATTAATGATGTGATCTATTTGGACAACGAAACTGTCTATAACAAAATGATTATTTCCAATGCACTTGCTCAGAGTACTAAACTTGATGTCTTTGAGCGGCATGCAGAAAGAACTATTGAAAGCGTAAGAGGTCTTCCAGATGAAATAGTTGCAAAAGGGTTTACTACCAGAAAAAGAGAAGAGGTGGTCAAACTAATTGGAGTATTACATAGACTAAAGTTCAACTTGAACTTGTCTACAAATATCTTAGATACTCCAGAAATTCTGTGGTACTATCCAAATTATACCTCTTTATATGAAAGCTTCAAGCTCTACCTAGAGCTGAAGAGTAGAACAGAAATTGTAAATCAGAAATGTGATGTGATCCATGAAATACTAACCCTCTTGTCAACCCATATTAACACAATGAGCGGTGAAAGGCTGGAAAAAATTATTATTATACTCATAACTCTGGAAATAGGGATAGGCCTAGTTTCAATGTATTTCAACTGGGCAAAGTAAGAATATATCTAGTCTAACGTGATAGTGTTGCATGAAATTATTACTACATGCAGAAATAGATATATCAGCTGCCCTATACATATTACAATATATACTTCAACACAGACATAACTCAGAGTTATAATGCATGGACTGGTTACTACATGCTATTTTCATATCTACATGACTCCATATAGTATTATATATGCAGGAACTGTGCTTCAGCAGAAATGCAGACTGTGTATTATTAAAGATATACCCCGAAATAAATGCATTTTATCTTATCCTTGTCTATAATTCCTTACATACAACAATTGAGTGCATTAACCGCCTGTCGCTAGCACCGCATTCTATAATGTAAATAAAGAAAGAGTTACTTATAATTCACATTTAATTAATTAAAACTTGTCTGGCTTAAATACCCGACTTATTTACCTATTTAGTTATAAAGCACCAAATGTGTGCTGATTTTGTTTGCTAAATTCTTAAACTGATTACATACTTGAAAAAATCTCATCTGCATTATTTGCAATGAAACTATCAAATAACTCAAGCATCCAATTGGTCGATAGCTTTATTTTCTTTTTGGTATCTGCAGATGCTCCAGCTGGCTCTCCCATGCGCCGCTTCATTGGTTGGTCTTCGTCTCCAATTCCTTTAAAAAACCCTCCTGGTGCATTCTTGACAATTTCTTCTGCAGTCTTAAGAAAGGTTATTCTTTTTCTTAAGTCATTATCCCAGGCCATCTTTGGTGAGCTTCTGGGCTGCTCTGCTTTTAGCATATTTAGAAACTTTAATGCTTCTCTAGAGTCGTAGAAGCGGATAATGTTCTCCTTTCCTTTCTTTATGCTATCAATTACATCTGACTCCTGCACTGGCCTGAACTCTTCTGCCGCCATATATACCACAGTGCCTTGATTTTTATCCTCTGTGCAGCTGTCTGCTCCTTTAGGCACTTCTCGCTGGGATATCGTGTACTTCACTACAAAGTTGTTCTTTTCTCCTGTAAGCAGAGCGTGCGCCTTTTGAGCTGCTCTTAAGTCATAAAATGAAACAAAAAAGACCGAATGCTTACTGTTCATGACAAAGTGCTCTCGCACAGGCCCTGCTGATTTACAAATGCGGAGCAGGTCACTATGCGACACAGTTTTGGGAAAGTTCGTAATAAGAATGGTTCGCGTAATGTTTTCTTCCATATGCTTTGAAATAATTTGCAGAGAATTTCTTTTAACCAATGGCACAGCATACATACGATGACTCAATAAAATCAGCAGTAGAAAAGTCAATTATTCTTCTGCACAAAGGAGAGGTAGATATAACAGACGAGATGGAAACATTTAATGAGATAGACCTCACAGGCAGAAAGGACCTTGAAGAAGCACTACAGAGACTATATTGTATAGACACACTTCCATGCATACTAGCATATGGGCAAGTGTTTTCCATTAAAGAAATAGAAGCAGTGAAAGAAAAAGAGAAAGAGTTCAATGAAAGTGAGTATAATGCAGCAATAGATATGATAAAAAAGAACAAACGAGTTATATTTATAAAGGGAACACCTAATACGCCACAATGCAAATTTACAAGAGAGCTTATAAATATGCTGACAGAAGAAGGTTTAGTGGCCGAGAGTGACTATAAGAGTGTGAATGTTCTGGAATCAGTAACAGTAAGGGAAAAAATAAAGGAGTACGGAGACTGGCCAACCTATCCACAAGTTTATATAAACCAAGAGCTTGTAGGTGGCCTGGATGTTCTTAAAGCAGAAAGAGGGAATGGAACAATCAGGTCTATTCTGGATATAGAGTAAGCTATGCTGTATTATAGAGTAAGCTATACAGTATTATAGAGTATTTCAATGTTTCTATATTTTCGAAGCACTAGTAAATTAAATTTAGTTAGGATAATAGGATAGGCTGGTTTATAGCCAGTTTTTCAATATATTTTTTATGAATTATTCTGCTTTATTTTAAAGTGTATACATGAATTATTTCAAATAAATACGATTTATTTATAATTAAATGAAAAATCTATATAATTTATACTTTCAGTTGGGTTAGGCTCCTTGTCTACAATACCATCAACATTAACATGCGTTATAGAAAATTAAAGAAAAAAAAGCATATTATAAAGACCAGCCAAGCAATACCTTAGAGTAGGAACTTAAAGAATATACTCTTTTGGGATACTAATGCAGAGTGCACTCAACTCTAGTTCACTAGAAAGCTTAAATTGAATACAAAGTAGCGAGTCAAATGAGAAAGTTAAGCATGCTTTCAAACAGATAGGCCTTCAGAAAATACATGGAAATAGTCGTAATAAAACACACAAAGAGTGAACTACTCATGGTATTTCTAATTATAGTCGCAGAAATAAATTGCTAAATCTCTTAAAAAGGCATTAAAGAAAAATAATAGTCTCTGTGTATTCTAAATATAAATATTAGATGT
>LTDK01000051.1:0-63072 GCA_001642415.1 Nematocida ironsii
AAAGCTTTATATGAGTTATAGTAATGTTTATTTTAAGCTATAGTTATTTATATTATAACCCGAATATAACTCACTATGAGAATGTAACCCACTCTGTAAACATAATTATTTCATAGCGGTATAATGTAAAAAGACTGGCAATTACTAAAATGACAATTAGTGACATTCCCATATTTCTTATGATTAGAGAAGGAATTTTCCATAAGCCATGTGTGCTATCAACAATCTGTTCTATATCATCATTGGCATCATAAAATATCTCACCTTCATCTGATAGCTCAACAACACTGATATCAATACTATGTTCTATATCATCATTGGCATCATAAAATATTTCATCTTCATCTGATAGCTCAACAACACTGATATCAATACTATGTTCTATATTTTTTACATTTATCAGAATATTATTATCTGCTTCATTATTCTTTATATCAGTTAATAAATTCAGAAAGTTTGCTATTTGATCAGTAGTTTTAATATTTAATGCCTTATTTTTAGGTGCCTCCATTTCTTCTAACGATTTATTCAACATATCGCTTAGTGATAGATTAATTGGAGAACTAAATATCACATCCAACTGGTTTTTAATAGTTTGTCTACGTGTTTCAACTACATTTTTCTTAAATTCTTCTATGTCTATATCATATATAGAATAAAGATAGTCCATTTTGTTATTTTGGGTTTCTTCATTATAAGAAATATAAACTTCATATTCTTGAAGTGTGCATATTCCTAGCCTAATTATACTATTGATAATTCCAGTATAACTGCTCATAAACTGGTTAACAATAGAAAATGAAAGTATTATAGAAAATATATCATAAAATGAAAAATAAATAGGCAAATATACACAAATAGCCGAATCAATAGTTTGTTTAACTTTTGGAGCGTATGCAGTTACATAAGAAAATCCCCACACATTAATTGTTTTTGAAATAGCCTTTAAACCAAACTCTATATTATTAAGAAAATCCATTTCTATTTCTATTGGGCTTTTTTTTAAAGAAGGTATCTTTTTTAAAAATTCAAGCATAAAAGAAATTGTTTGATTTATAATTGGCAAACTAAGCATTCTTTTTAGATGAGACTTTTTGAATTCATTTTTAATCTCTTTTTCATCAATCTTCTTGCTTCTAATGAATATAGAATCCCTCAGTATAGACATACAATCATACAGATCATCTGTAGAACAAGACGCAAATAGCTGTAACAAGTATATATCATTATCAGACAAATTGAGATTGTGTAAATTGGACTGCATGATGTCGTTATTGCCATATATTGTAAAATTTCCTATATTTTCAGCTAATATATCTAGCACTCTATCAAGATTCGAGCAGTTTTCAAATTCATTTATCTCGCATAGTTTTCTTAATGAATACTCAAAAGATATTTTTTCAATAAAGAGACTTTTACTATGGGAATTTGGATATAATGCATAAAAAATATCTTTTCTTACATAGTCTAAAAACGAAGCTGGAAGAATTGAAAATATATGCATTTTGTCTAACATGCTATAGAAAGCGCTTCTTTGCTTGCCTTGTGGTATAAGAAGCCCGCCCTTTTCAATACTATCTATAAGTATATCAGCCAGCCGTATAGATTCTTTAACCGCATCAATAGCGTTGTCTTCATTGAACTCTTTAATTATATACGTATTATATAATAATAGCGATGTAAATGTGTTATATGCTAAATTATTTAACAGTGGATATTTCTCATTGAATAAGGAGTCTCTTCTATACGCGTTTAGTACCAGTTTGATTATTTTGCTTTGGATCTCCTCTAAAGACATGGTTTTTCCGTTGAATTCTGAAAATTCTCTTGTTATATGATTTCTTAGCATTTGTTCCTTTGCATCCATCAAATATTTTAAACGGAAAAATTTATATTAAAAAATTAGTAAAAATTAACAGATCCTATTAAAAATGGCTTATAAACAAACTAAAAGTAGTGGAATCGGATGGAAATAGAATGCGGGCAGTCGTCAGTATATATTAATAAACTGATTCTATTCAAAAAAAATAGGTGTTAGTTGGCGTATATTGTTTCAGAGTATAATGACCATTAAAAGTATAATATGCTAGATTTGTGTATTTTAAATAAGTATAGTATGTTATATTTTAGTAAATGAATCTATTCTATAGCTTTTTACTAAAGTATAAATTTCAATGTATATAAGAGCATTACCTTTTATTTAGAATCCCAGGTTATATAACTGTTCTAACACATGACTAATAACCTAACTATTATTCTTATATTCTGGTTTTAGCTCATACATATTTCTATGCGTTTTTTTATTAAGAACAGCAATATCTGGAAGCAATTCCTGGATATATGCTAAGGGCTGCCCAGACCGATCTGCTAAGTCTTTAACAGACCAATACGGGTATTCTTCAAATGCTCGGAATATAATATCCATGACTTCTGTCTTGGAAAGCCTTTCTCTTTTCTTTTCCATAAGCATTTTCTTTCTTTTTCTAGCCATAATGTCATATTCAGTAGCACCGTACCTCTCCATGCGTATTCCTTCTTTCAGACTGTCAACTGACTTTACGTCTTTCTTTACATTTAATACTGCGCTTCTTTCTCTCTTATACTTCAAATATTCTGGAGTTATTTTGGGCTTGGCATACACCTCGTCTGTAATTACTCCATCAATAAATGCGCCATGTGGCTTCTGAACAAATGTGAATACCCCTGTCTTAGCCTCAAGTGGTTCAATTATCCACTCTCTGGGAAAGTTCTGTGGGCCTAGCTGTGTGCTAATTTTTAGGACATTAGAAGTGCCTCTTTCTTCTATATGCCCTATTTCTACAGGCTCTGAATACTCTTCAAGATACTCTTCAAGAATTCTTGGAATTTTAACTAAAGTAACGCGGGTGTGTCTTCTCTCCCCCATAAATAATTTTGTTAAATGATAGTTTATTTAAACCGTGTTGAAAAGTTCAAAGTATGGGTTAATTGATGCCACCACACTTGGGTCTGCCTTTGTCTTTCCAAGCTTCAAGCATGGCTTCTTGTCAAAGAGGGCCTGTACTTCTTGAGACTTCAGTAAGACTTTGACATCTGGGCAACTAATCTTAGACTCTGGTAAGTTGTATCCTTCTTTAACAGCAACTCTTCCATCATCTCCAAAGAGCTCTCTTAATCTCTCAAAAGCTCCCTCTGTCCATACAACAAGTCTTCCAAGGTGACCACCAGGTGCAAGCTTTAAAAGATCTAATTGGTCAACTGGCATTAAGTCTATTCCTCTGATGTTTCTAAATGCTTTGGTAATTCCTTTGTCCTCTTTGTAAATGACAAGAACTCCTCTTCTTATGACCCATCTTCTGTTTCTTGCTTTACCCTTTCCTGCTCTTATGGCTTTGCTGTTCTTTACTCTTTCAATTTCTTCTGTAAGTGAGAAGTTGTTTATAAGTTCAAGAGCTTGCTTGGTTCTCTTTAAAGACTCTATCTCATTGGAAATAACAATTGGTATGCTCTTCAGCTGAGAAATAATATGTCCTCTGCTTTCAACCAGGGCAGGAGATGCAGTTGCTGCAACTGCCATTGCTGCGGCATGCCTTCTTGTGTTCTTAGTAGTCTTTCTGAACCATCTTCTTAAAACAGTAGTAGGACTGGCCATTCTACCCTTTCTACAGAAGTTGGCAAAGGCTCCCTGTCCAGCTCTCTGTGTACCACCACCGGATACACGAGGCACTCTGGCAAGTGCTCTTCCGGTTCCCCAGGAGTGGGCGGAATGTCTCATACCGGCCATTGGATCAACTGCATATGGCTGTCTGGTGTTTCTCTTTACCATGTCATGAACAACGCATACTAAGTCACTTCTCA
This sequence comes from Nematocida ironsii, assembly GCA_001642415.1. NCBI lineage: Eukaryota > Fungi > Microsporidia > Nematocida > Nematocida ironsii. The sequence goes on from LTDK01000051.1 coordinate 3,838, forward strand.
CTGGAATGGAGAATACTTTTGGTAAGTCTACCTTTTTATATATTGTGTTTCCGTCTATTTCATAGCACTCTACTTGATTTTGTATCATTGCCCTTGTCTCTAAAAAGAAAAATAAAATTATAAATATTTTCAGAGACAGTTGGTTGGAATAAAATTATTAAAGAAGTAAAATATTTATACCCCTGCAACAGCTAAATAACAGATAGGCTATTCAATCAAAATACCACAAACGATTCCAATTATAGAAAAGTGAAATATAACGGTAAATAATTTTATTGTAGAAATAAGACCAACCATTAGTTATACACATAAAATACTCTAGATATATCTGGCAAATAAATTGTAGCTACATAGTAAATCAATGATATGCATGCTGTCAAAGCAGCTAGAGCACTGGATATTGTTATTTTGTGTTTGAATATTTTTATTTGGTAAAGAAGGGATAGCTTATATTCAGTTATTGCAAATAAGGCAAATATAGAAGGTAATATTCTTAGAAAAGTATTAAATTCATTAGGAATATGTAAAAGTGAAAGAATATAAAACACTGCGTGGCTTAAAAGTATTATGAAGTACTCGTTCGTTGTGGATAGGTGATTTGTTAACACAAAGAACATTTCTGGTATGTTAATGCATACACATGGTATTAATAAGAATATAAGAATTAAAATAGAAATGGATTTCTTTTCTGTGTGAACCTCTTTATTCTCTTTGGGATGGCTAGAAGGAATGAGTATCATAAGCATAAACGACAAACACAAGCTAATCGCAGGCACAAATACCATAACATTTGCATTGTATAGCAGAGTTAAAAATGTATAACCCGAAAAAATTCCTATAAGTATTAATGTGATAGAAATACTCTTTTTAAGCCATATGATTGTAATTGAAGATAGATCGGCTAGTGTATATTCAGTATTTACTAGAGTGTGTGACATAGTATCAATATTTATGTCAGTGTCTGGTGGATTAAAAATGTTTATCATTGAGTAGTTTAGAAAGAGTGTGTTTTTTTATTATATACAGGAGTTAATTTGAGAGTAAAATCTACTAAAAATCGATTCTTCTGTTTTATGGAAATTTGTACTATTAGACTGTATATTAGTGCGCCCTATTAAGAAGATTGCTTAATTAGGAAATAACAACAACACAATTATGGGTATATTATAAAAATATATCAAATTACTATTGAATACACTAATTAGAAGGGCACTAAAGAATAGATTAATAGTAAGCCTATGAACATAATCCAAAGCCAGAATACACAATATAAACTATTTTATAGTGAATTCTATGGAATGTTTAGTGTAGAATTTAATTTTGAGTTATTATGGCAAGCAAGAAGTATTTATAAATGCTCTAAGCAGTAATAGCCAGACCTAGCATAAATAATCTGGGCTTTAGATTATTATATTCGAAGGTATTATACATAATCACCATAATATAGGCAAATTAGAACAAAGAGGCCCAAGCTCAGAATACACATAAAACATTTTTGGTGTGTTTAAGAACATGGCTAGAATTAAGTATATTATAATAAGAAAGTTCATTTATGAGAGACAAATATTCTTGATTAGCAACTAGAGCACTATATGCAGATTTATTATAAAATACTTAAAGCACACACAAAACTATAATTAGGGCTTTGTTGCTTGTATTACTATGTGATTTGACATATTTTTAGAATATTCTGTTATATTCTCCTTTGATATTTTTTGAATTTCTTTAGAAATAATCTCTTTGTTTTCTAAATTGAACCCCATATCCTGCCAATACCGGAATAGCTCTTGAGAGTAATCTTCCAAGTTAATGGCCTCTTCTTTAATAGCTAGTATAGCACTATTTTTGTGGGTTGTATACTCATCATCAGATATAGCGGCAAGTCGGCTTTCCACAAGCCCAATAAATTCTTCTATTCTTGCAGTCACATTATCAAGAGTTCGGGTGCTTTGAACTGTAAAGTGCACATAAACTTTTTTCATACAGATTTTATACGACATAAAGACAATGTATCCATACTCTTCCTTTGTTCTTAACTCATCAAAGAACTTTTCAGAGAATATCTGTGCTAGAAGTACACCAGTGGCTATAGACTGCAGAAGGCTATCTGAAACCACTCGGTGCACAATTGTAACTGCAATGTTCTGCAGGTCAACAGTAGGTAGAAGTAGTTTCTCCTCCTTAGGTGTAAATGAGAATTCGTGCGGTGCAAATGTAATATACTTACCTATACGGGCTATTATATGCTCAAACTCTTTTTCTGTTATATTTCCCACCCCAAGGACTTTTACCTGGGCCTTGCTTATAACAACAAGATCGTCTGGAAGAAGCTCTTTAGCCGCCTGCATAAGTTTATACACATCAAACTTTGGATACCCAGCCAAGTAGTTAATTCCTGCTACAGTGCTTTTATATGGAGACTGCCTGGCCTCATGTAAAAAGCAAGAGAGTGCAGACTCTTTTGCTAAGCTGAATAGTTGGGTGTCTCTGGCAGTGTACTCATTAAAGAATCTTTCAACCAGATCCTCAATAATTACAGGCGTGCCATTGAATTTAACACCGAATCCATACACTGATTCACATGTTCCTAATGTAACAATAGAAGCCATCATGCCAAATCTATACTTCTCATTGAATATCTTAACAAAGGCCCTAAAATATCCTATTGCTGCCGCATACGTCTTTTCATCTGCCAAATGCTCATCTGTCTCCAAAATAAGCTTTATTTCTGCATTCTTTCTATATTTTGGGTTGTGTACCAAATACCCGGAGCATCCTTGCTGGCATACGTCCTTGCACATAATTGCAGCTGCTTCATCTGGGTATTCTGGTATGTTCTTAGGAATACACCCAAGACTAACTGGCACACTGTCTTTTCTTGCCTCAGACAGATCCTTTTCTTCTGGCACATTGAAAGACCACTCTATCTTACTTTTTAGCTCACTAAGCAGCTGTGCATTCTCTTCTGGAATATCATCAATTAGATAGTTAATTCCATAGAACTTATCCACAATTATGTTTTCTGGATCATGCACATTCTTAGCCTGGTACATAATTATCCACTTGCTTTTGTCTAGCATGATGTCTATTATCTGGTCAAACTCTTCTTTGTTAAAACCATCCCATATATGCTCATGCCGCAGGAACTCCTCAGTAGGGTAAAACTGCATGGTTTTTGTTGCATGTTCAACTAGCTCAAGAGGCTCAATTGACTCGTTTGCATCAAATTCCTTTTCACTAATAGTTTTAAACACATTGTACAGCTCACTAGTTGCATTAGTTTTGACCATTTCTAGATAATGGTGCACCAAGTCCCGTATAACAGATATTTGTGATCTATTGTCATCTACCAGCTCAATAACTATCTGAATCGTTGTGTTTATAGAAGTTTCATCCAAACAAGCTGTCATTTTTGTTGCTATTCCCTCTTTAAGAAGCGTACCAACTAGGCCAGAGTGCCCGGTTCCATTTAATAGTTCATCAATGTACACGCATGTTTTATTCCGGTAATTTGTGATAGACTCAGGAAGCACTATACTAATAGTCATTGTACAATGCTCTGTGTTAAGGTTCACTGCAGGTCGGTATAGAATCACTTTATTCTCTACCTCCTCGTTAAACACACGATAGTCTAAATCACCCTTTTTCTGACAGACTGGAGGCAAATACATTTTGTCACTCCATGAATACTCAGTTTCATACGGCTTAATGTCTGAAAAGCACTCATTTACCCATTTCTCCAACACATCCAAAGGCTCGCTGCCGTGCACGGCCAAGCACATTCTTTCCGGCCGATAAAAACACTTCCAGAAATTCATTAAGTCCTCTCTAGTGGTTGAGGCAAGCGTTTCAGATGATCCTATGTTAAACTTGCCAGTGGGCGAGTCCTTCTTTGCAATAAGCGTGAACAAGTGATACCTCCTCCAGATCTCTGCCAGGATATTAACACTATACTCACTGTTCACAGCCTGCAGCTCTCTTGTCAGCGCATCTTCTCGTATCAAAGGAGACTTAAAGAATCCACTAAACATTTCCATACTTTTTCTTAGCCGTGTAGGGTCTATGTCATAGAAATAATTTGTTACCTCGTCCGCGGTGTTTGCATTACTGTTTCCCCCATTCATGTGAATATATTCCATATACGCATTTTCATCAGGGTACTCCTCTGTCCCCATAAAAAGCATGTGCTCAAGAAAGTGCGCCATGCCCATGTGCTCAATTGGATCAGAATAACTGCCCACTTTCACAGACATCGCAACCGCCGCCTTATCAGCAGCTGGGTCGTGCGATAGCAGAACTCTTATTCCATTTGGCAGTGTAATTGGTCTATATATATACCTATCTCCCTTTCCTACTAACATTCAATGGCATGGGCAATTAAATTTTAAATATTAATAGCCCATGGGGACAGTGTTTAGTGGACTGACAAAAGAAGACATTAAAGCAGTAAAGCAGACAGGATGCCGCCTGCCGCCCAAGCAGATAAAGCTTCTGTACAAGCGATTCAAAGACTTAGACAAGGAAGAAATCGGAAGAATATTTGTAGATCAGCTACTTTGCATTCCTGAGATAAGCATAAACCCACTTGGCGAGAAAGTAGCCCGAAAGATATGCGATGAAGAGGGGAAAATAGATTTTAATGGATTTGTGTCTGCTGTTACAATATTCAGTAAATATTCAACAAACGAGGAAAAAGTACGATTTTTCTTTGATTTAATATCCACAAATGGAAGAGTTACCAGAAGAGATCTGGAAGAGATAGCTAGTAATCTATACCCAAAAGATGAAAAATCAGAAGAGATCCAAGCAGGAATTGACGATGTATTTAAAGTATACGACAAGCAAAACAAAAATTTTATAGAGTGTAAAGACCTTAAAGGCATGGATTGTAATGCTCTTGGTAAAATATTCTAAGTGGAATTGCCATATTTGGAAGTAAACAGTTTTCTGTATTATTCCAAGTAAAATAAAAATAAACCATTCATATAATTATTTTTATTTTATAACTGAAAGGATTGTTTCCTAAAATAAGTATAAATCATTTTTGTAATTTTTCAATCTGACTCTTGCAGTAATTGTACTTTTCTGTTGTATTCTGTATTTGGTTTTCTAATTCTTTCAGCTTTTTTAGTGCTGCCAAGTATTTTGTCTGGGTGCTTAGTAAATGCTTTTCCTTCTTTTCCAATTCTGCATTCTTCTTGTCAGTCGCTAAAATCCACTTGTTTATTTCGGAAAGGTAGTATTCTTCAATTGTTTCTGTCTTTTCTGGTGCATTTATGCGCTGAAATTCTTTTATATTTTCCACAATTTGGTTTACTGTGCTAATTCGCTGAACCACTTCATCAAGTGCGGCAATGCTTGTTCGCAAGTCGTGCTCAAGAGAGTTCATGGCTAAAATATTTTTGTATTATAAATATGTATCTGTGTTATATAAAACATGGCGTAATTAAGAAGTTAATATGAAAATGTAGAAGAAGAGACTGAAATGACCTTCGCCTTTTTGCTGTATGCTATTTTTAACGCACCAGTGAATAATCAGAAGAGCAACACTAAATAGCAGGGATATAAAAATTTTAAATAATTAAATACCATGGCTAAGCAGAGAGAGTGCGCAACCCGCCGAAAAGTTGAGAGAACCAAAAGCGATATAGACATTGAGGAAAGAAAGAGAAAGGAAGAAATCAAGAAAAACAGACATACAGATACGTGGAATAAAAGAGCTGAAATCAGAGACCAGAGAAGAGCGTTAAGAGCAGAAATACTCAAAAGAGACGAAGAGACACAAAAGGTGCTCACAGCAAATAGAAATGCCCGAATGGCCCTTAGAAAAAAGAAGAAAATGCTTAGAGACTTATACAAAGATAAAGAATAAATAGACTAATATAACAGAAGAATAAACATATGAACAAATGTGTGATAATTATTAAATTAAGTATAGAGCATAGCGGAGTATCCGGCACTAGAATAGAAATAAAAACTTATACTCAGTGAGTCTATATAAAAACTTATGCAGTGAGTGCCTTTTGCCCTATCTGTACCTTTAGTTGCTTACCAAGAAGGGAAGTGTTTATCTGTAGAAGTATTAAGAGCTCTTTGTTTTTAGTGTGCTTTACCGACTCTATGTAGTATAGCTCTGCCAGGCCGTATAGTTTGTACTGGTGGAAGGCCCTGCCAAGGTTATATAGTAAAAGACCAAGCTTTTCTGTTGGATTGTCTTCTGTATATGTTATGTCTTGTAATCCATTTTTAGTTATATTTACTGTGTATATAATTAAGCCATTTTCGACATCTGTGTGAACTGTGTTCTGTTGGTGCTTATATACGGACTTAAAGAGTAATACGTGATCCTTTAGGATTTTTATGCCCTTTTTTATGTATCTGTCTCTGTCTACTACTTTTCTGCTGGATGCGTGTGTAAGAAAAAGAGAAGAAAGAGCAATAGCTCTGGTTATATCAATTAACGGCATGTCTTTATACGGGTGTACAGAGCCTTCCACATTCTTTTCAAGTCTTTCTGCTGTATAAGTGTATATAAAGCTAGGCATATATGAAAAGCACATAATTGTAAGAATGTCTTGAGTGCTCTTCTTACGAGAAAGATTCTTTCGTCGAAGATTCCTCTGAACATTCTTCTGAAACTTGTAGTACTCTGACTTTCTGTGAAATTTAGGAATCTGGCTGATCAAAAAGTAACACATATAATAGAAGGACACAGGGTCCACACTATTTCTATGGGCATAATATCTTATTATATTTGTAATCCCCCAGTGCATAGACTCAATATCCTTGGCATCTTTTGATACTCTGACCAGAAGCCATAAGAGCCCAGTATACTCTTCAAATAAGCTGCGAAGTGCTGGGGATGTAAGCGCCTTTCTAAGAAGAAGAATTGAGAGGTCATATGATCCATCGTAATATAGCGCCGTGATGTATCGGCGTATAACTGTAGACCACTCTTTCACAGTCAGACCCCCAAGAAGAGAAGATATTACATCAAAGTAGATTTTCTTACCAAGAATTACTTCTTCTGACAATTCATTCGTAAACACTTTCCCCAGTCCATTTATCTCATGGAGTAGTTCGTAATCAGTCTCGAACTCTTTCACTCCAATTAGTTGCTCTTCTGGGATATGGTCATTTTCTAGTAGATTTCTTTTCTTTTTCTTTGGAGCAAATACAAATGTGTTTTTTAATAAAAACATGACTAGCTCCTGTGCCGAACTTATAAAGTATTTTCTAACTGACTGGTCGTGTATGTTTTGCTCTTCATAGATGTGCATGGCTTTATACATCAAGGACCGCATTCGCATGCAGTCAATTTCTTTATAGAATAATAAACCGTCTCTTTGAATTCCTTCAGTAATTGTACTAGTCTGTATTTGCAGGGCGTATTCTAGCGCCAAATCAATATTTCCTATTTTCTTATATATCTCAGATATTCTCATTTTTACTTCTTCTAGCACGCTTTGCAGTGATTCTGAATACTTTGCACTAAGAATTTGTTTATAATGCATGATGCTCTTGTCATAGTCTCTTAGCTTATCATATACTAGTCCTATTCTTTTTTTAATATTTATGCTTTCAGCTATAACCCTATCCTTTACTGGCCCTATTTCATCCGTATATTCCTCTCTCGCCAAGTAAACATCTGCACATTTGTCTATCAATATAAGCAGTTTAACCGATAGTTTATACTTTCTCATTTTAATAAGAATATCCACTAAATATCCTGTCAGCGAGAGATGAATAGGATCAGAAATCACATTTACATTAAAGTTTACGTTAATTATTGAAGTTTTTTTACTTGTCTCAATAAGAATGTTATGTGAGGCATCAATGTCTGCTATGTCTCTGCATATGCACAAATTATGCCCAGTGCATGACTGGCATCTATTTATAATCTCAGAGAATATAACAGAAAAAAACAGAATAATCTGTGACCGAATACACACCACACTCTTCTTGCAATAAACCAGTGAATTGTTCAACTGTGAAAGCAAATGATACTTACTCTCAACAAATAATAAGTCAATATATCCAATTATAAATCCGTCAGAAAGTAAAGAAAAGCTTTTTTCTTTATCCAATGCCCTACTGATTATTTCAATAATTTTACTTCTGTTCTTAAGTAGGCGCACATTACTTAGTACTTCAAAAATAACCTCGGCAGGAAAGTCTGGCCCCATCATCTCTGCTTTAGTCTCAAATACTTTTTCAAGGTTATTTTGTTTTTTATATATCGTTAAAAGGTCTTGTAGCGTTTCTGTGCTTGTTTTTAATTTCTTAATTTTTTTAAGAATATATACTTGGTACTCCAAATCATTCTCTCTTTTTTTGTAGTCATATAATTTTCTCCAAAGAGTTATGTCACTTCTTTTTATGCTAGCAGCAATTAAAAATGCATTAAATGCCTTTTCTGTCTCTTCCTGTTCTTCATATATTACACCCAGTAAGTAATAGGCATTATCACTGGTGCTGTGATAAGTAAGTGCTTCTTTTATTTTGCTAATTGCTGCAGAAAAATCGCCCTTTACATATAATTTGTTTGCTACACCCAGTGTATCCTCTGCTATCTGCCTATCACTATTTTTTCCTCTTTTCAGTCGCCTTTTCATTATGCGGACAGACTCTTCCTTTTCTCTTCTGATGTACTCTTCAAACCCACTTATCTCATCTATGTTTGGAGTCTTTGACAGCCAACTCAAATAAACCATAATCTCCCGAAAATATTTGAGTCTAAAATATTTTTAATATTTGTAATATGTCTGCAGACAGAAAGATATTTGTGTTTGACCTAAACGGAACACTCTTAACAAGAGTAAAAGAGAACAAAGGAGAAGTTCTGAATTTAATGAAACCAGATGAAATTATTCCAGGAATGGGGGATCTTATATACGTAAGACCCCATTTAGACAAATTAATAGAATACTTGCACAGCAATGCCATTGAGTATGTTTTATGGACAACTGCAATGGAGCACAATGGAATACATTTAATGAATGCTGTTGAAAAGAAAGGAATGACAAAATCTCTTTATAAATTATATCACGCGCACTCTACAAAAATAGAAGGACATCCTTTTAAAAGAGGAAAGGATTTAAGCGTTATTTCTAATCTAGTGGGTGTGCCAGTAAATAATATATTTTTAATCGATGACGAGGTTATTAAGTGCATACCGTCATCTTCGCACATCCCAATAGAAGAATATAATATATTAAAGTCGAAACAAGACACCGCTCTTATTAAAATAATAGAAGTAATTAAGTCACACATGAAATAATTCGAAATAATTTCAGAATAATTTCTCGATATATTAAAGTGATTAGCTAATAAATATTAATAAATAGACAATATATTTTATAGAATATGAAAGTGTCAAGGATTGCTGGAATAATTAGAGAGAAGAGCGAATTTTTATTAAAGTATAAGGAGTGCTCATATAGTTCTGTGATATATGATGACATATTAAATATCACAGAAGAAATTCTTACTTCACAAATGAATATGCAGTACGCAGTATATTTACTTAATGTGTACTATGTTTTTCTCAATGAAAGCAAGGAAATGACGGTGCGCGAGGTATTTTACCGGTGTAAAAGGTTATTTAAAGAACAAAAGAAAGTAATTAAGATATTAGGAGACATAGAAAAGCGGCTGAATATAACTTTAAATATAATTTCTGGGTACAATGGATTGCTATATGGAGAATGTAAAATAATTAAAGAAGCAGAAGAAATAATAATGAAAAATATTTCTGTTATACCTCGTGTAAGACCTGGTGAAAGAGTAGTGACTGGTGCTGGTGTGGTGATTGTTGTAGAAAAAGAGGCAATTTTTAATGATATTATACAGGAGATAGAGAACATAGAAAATAAAGTAGGTAAAGTATTAATTGTTACCGGGAAGGGGTATCCTTGCACTAATACACTTATGTTTCTTGGCGTACTTTCTAGTGTTAGAATATATGGACTGTTTGACTGTGATCCGCATGGGCTGTCTATATACTCTGTGTATAAGTATGGAAGTAAAAAAAGGCCGCACTTAAAAATACCGAACATGCAGAGAATAGGTGTACACCTGCAGGATATACCTGTTACACGAGAGACAATCTATATTCATCGTAAATATCAGATAACTCTTCTAATGAATTTAAAGACTATAGAAGAATTAAAGAATGACATTGATATAATGATAAAAACAAAAAGAGTCGCTTCAATAGAAGAAATAGTTCAGACAAAACCTGTATACAAATACATAACTGGCAAAATAATGCACAGTGCATAAGAAATACGCATGCATACTATGGTAGTAGAAAAATAAATGCCACCTAGATACATTACTCTAATAGAAATGGCATTCTGGAATGGCTAGACATACATGCTTAAATGTCCAATATTAGTTGTGCTAATCTAACTGGTGCATGTAAAGCTGTTCTTAAGATTTTCGGGTTATGCAGCTAATCTGTAAAAATACTAAAATAAATAAGAAAACGAAAAGACTCTGCATGAATTTATTCTACAGCTCATCTGATAAAAAGTCTTGGCGCTTAATTATATACAACTCTGTCTGTATGAATTCAATTGGGCCTATATACAAGGTCTCATCTACTATTGAGGAAAGTGCATCAAATACTCCTTTCACTCTTTCTCTTTTCTCTCCTGTAAATTGCATATTTTATACAATTTCTTCCAATAAGTCTGCATCATGCAAGTCATCTTCTTTTGCGTATTGATTTACATATTCACATACTTTCTTTTCGTATGCCTCTATATTTTCTCTGTATAGCTTTCCTGCCTCAATGTTCAGTGGGTCATCTGGGTTGGGGTACGCCAATAGTTGTGGAAGGAATGTTTCAATAATATTTAAAACATCATAAAGAGGCGACCAAACTTGATTTAGCACATCCAAGCATACACTTCCGCTGCTTTCATCAATGTTCGGGTGGAATACTTTAGTAACAAACCCAATTGATGGAGACTTAAATGGGAAGTCCTTTGGAAGGAATATACGTATTTTATACTTTCCCTGAGAAAATGGAGTGCCTGGGGGCCCTTTGATTATTACATAGAAAGATGAACCAGCGGAAGAGTCTTCATACTCTACTGGATAATTTTTCTTTAATAATTTCTTTACTTCTGTTCTCAGTCTGTTCATGCTTACTCCTGTTGTTTTGTAAATAAAAAGCTTATCTTGAATGGTTCGCTATTTAAAATTAGAATTGGTTTATTTTTGCACTATGAATCTGACAATTCTTTCAGCATACTCCGAGAAAACGGGAGTAATTGGCGCAAATGGAAGACTGCCGTGGCCAACTCTCAAAACAGACTTTCAATTTATGAAATATATAACAACCAAATCGCCAGCTGGCATAATTATGGGTAGATCCACATTTGAATCAATAGGAAGGCCCCTTCCCAACAGAACAACAATTGTGCTTACATCACAAATGAAAGATCCAATATTTGGTTCCAATTATAAAGTGTATTTTAAGAGCTCACTAGATGCAGCAGTTTCTTTATGCAAAGAACTAGATCTAGAACCAATTGTATTTGGTGGCAATGCAGTATATTCTGAAGCAATTAAAAGGTACAATTGCACGCTATACTTAACAGAAATATACAAAGAATACAGTGGAGATGCATTCTTTCCCTTGGATTTGATAGATAGAAGCAGTCTAATTGATATAACAGAAGAGGTAAAGAAAGAGTTAAAACTGTATACAGAAGATATTAATATTAAAAAAATCCAAGAAAATGAGGAGAAAGAACGGGCTTACACAAGAACAGATGGAAGCGTTATTGACATGAGAAATACTGTTTGCGAGAATAATATTTGTTATTCTTTCTTGAAGGGGAGGATTATTCAAGATACGCAGTGAAAAATAAAACGCATAAAATATCTTTTAATTTTTATACCCTTGAAAAATGGTAAACGGACCACGAAAACATTTAAAGAGACTGAATGCCCCAAACTCATGGATACTTGACAAGCTAGGAGGTACATTCGCCCCAAGGCCAAGATGTGGACCACACAAGCTAAGAGAATGCCTTCCTCTGTGCTTAATAGTTAGAAGAAAGCTGAGCTTTGCCCAGAACACCAAAGAAGTATTACACATTTTAAATGACAGACTTGTGAAGGTGGATGGAAAGGTAAGAAAGGACCCAAAGTACCCAGCAGGAGTTATGGATGTAGTGAGCTTTGACAAGATTCACGAGAACTACAGATTATTATACAACGTAAACAAGAAGTTCTGTCTGCAGCCAATTACCAAGGAAGAGGCAAAGTTCAAACTTTGCAAAGTACTTAGCAAGAGGCTTGAAGGAAGAAGTATTCTTACTCTACACACCAACGACGGAAGAACCATTAAGTATGCAGACCCAAGCATTAAGATCGGAGACAGCATTAAATTCGACTTAGAGTCTGGCGAAGTACAGGGCTTCTACTCTCTTGAGGTTGGAAAGACTGCATATGCCTTTAGAGGAAAGAACTTGGGATGTGTTGGAATTATTCGTGAGATTAAAGTGCACATTAGTGGATTCTCTATTTCCATTCTGGAGGACTTAAATGGTAGAATGTACACCACAAGAACAGACAATCTTATGGTTATTGGAAATGCAGGTGAGTCTTTAATCACTCTTCCAAAGGAAAGAGGTATCAGAACCAATGCCATGATGGACAGTAATATGGTCTATGGTGAGTTCAAAGAAGAAGAAGACTTCGAGGAAGAAAACTCTGTTGAGGAGAGTGATGAAGAGTAAACAATAAAATCTTCATAGTTTATTTATAATGAAAGTGATTTGTCAAGTGTGCTTAGTATTGCAAGAGGAATCCGTCTTTCAAGATCCTCGCACTCATTCTTTCGAATCTCATCTTCTAGCTCTTTTTTCGTAGTTTTTTGTTTCTGCCCGGTGTGTCCTTGGATATACTTGTTCTTGATGTCACGAGTACTCCGCATTAGCTGGTTTAGCTCAGACAGTCCATCAAGTACTGGAGAAAGCGATGGTATGCTTTGCAGGCTCTTGCATTTTTGTAGCATTTCCAAATTTACTCGAGTCTTCTGCTCTATTCCTTCCTTTACAGCAGACACTTCTGCCTTTTTTATTGCTAGTGAAAGAATCTTTTCTTTTAAGTCCTCTGAGGGAATTGGATCAGTAGAGGACTCCTTTCTATTATATACAAAGTCTTCTGGGAAAGTAAAGATATTTCGCAAAGTAAACCTCTCAAATATTAACATGTTCTTCTGCAGCGCTGTCTCTATTCGATCCATTCTTCCCCGGATATTCTCTGCGCTGCCCAGTGAGCCTACAATTATTTTACTCATGCCTTGGTACAGCTCCATGTGAAAGTCTGCCGGAAGGAAAGAGAAGAACTCTAATTCATCTTCGTATTCACTTGCCATACGAATAAATAAAATATTTCGCAGCACGACTAAAATACAGTGCGGATTTTATTTCCATTGAAATTTAGCTAAAATTATAATTCTTGCAAATGGCTTGTACTAATTCTATATAAAGACATTTCTAGATGGCTGGGCATGCCTGGATGTATTTGTTAATAGAAATAATTGAATTCGTATATATTTATCAGCAGGTGCCTAGACTAGCACTTTCGGGGTATAGATAAACCTAAATCAAAAATTTTGTTTTATCTATAACGATTCAGATATAATTAAGAGAGTGTTTTAATCGATATACTTAGAGTTTATATAATTATCTGGGCGCTTACTACTAAATATACATAGGGAGAACTGAATAAAAATTTCTATTGTCTTATTAGTAGTAAAGGTCTGTGCACAGGCTTCTATGATTTGCTTATGATCTTAGTTAGAACTCTTTTATCGGCAAGCATGAACTACCATTGAGTGAGGCACATTCTTATACTCTAGTTCTAGTTGTTCTGTATGTAGCAAATGCGTATATATCCGTGGTGGGTGGGAAAGCAGTTGGTGTAATTATTGTTGAGCTTGCTGTGGTCTATACGTGCACATGCAAACATCTATGAAATAGTATGTGTGATGTGTATACTCTTTGTTTTGTGCGTGCGCAGCTGCATACTGAATGGTGATTAGTGGCGGTAAAATACCCGCCAATAATTTGTTATAAATACTCTGAAAAGAAACTATTGAATGCGCGCGCCAAGATTATCGTTCTCAGAGGAATTCAGAGATGTATGGGATAAGGAGAACAAGGACCCGGATACATTAGAGTTTTCTTCAAAAACCATTACAGGCTCATGTGAAAAGAAAGAAGGCGAAAAGAACAGCACTTCTTCAAAAGTAGATATGGCCCCAAAAGTAGAGCTTCTTTGGCTAAACGAGTTATTAGGATGTATATTATAAATAAAGACTAGAAAATGAATAGGTTTATATGTGGTTTAAATGAATGTGTAATGATTGAAGCTTTTGGATTTGGGAGGGATTTACATAAATTAAAATGCGAAATTGAAAATATGAAAAAGTCTAAAGAAATAGGCCAATACTTCCAAATGGATGAACAGCCTCCTGCAGAGATGGAGGAGAGAAGGCCGTCTGTACGGAGGGTGAGCTTTGCGCTTGAACCTCAGATTGTATATTCTCAGGTGAAAGATGAAACCAGTAAATCAGAAAGCAGCTCAATGGGGATGAGCATGGAAGTTCCAAACAAAATGTCAATGGAACTTTCGCTGGATGACAATTTGATGGAAGAAGAGCTTTTACAAAATGAAACCCTTCCTTTGTGCGAGGAGAAGGAGGAGAACTTTATTATGGATGATTCAGAGGAGACTTTGGAAGAAAGGCGAATGAGCATGTGCCCTGTTGACAGAGAGAGAACTATGGAGCAAACAATTTGTAATATTCACCTTGTAGAGAAGGAGTCTGCAGCGGGCACTGAAAGCCCAGAAAGGAATGTACAATATAGCACTGTGCAGAACAGGGCATCGAATGACCCTGCTAGTGGTTATAATAATACTCAACAGAGGCAGGGGAGTGTACTCAGCCCAGTGAATGAAAACAGAGACAAGTCTGTATTATCTTTAGCTAATGCTGCAGAGGAGGGTGGTATTAGGCTTGAGGAAGTATTAGAGCCATTTTCACCTAGTAAAGATGCATATGAGCAAATTCCAGTAAACGAGTGTTATAACAATGCAGAATACTCTTTGGATGGGGATAGAGATGACATCTTAAGTGACATGCTATCAGAGATTGTGTGTGCTGCGGATAATAATACTTTGGTGTATGACACAGTGAATGTTGAAGAGGTGCTTAGTAAATATGAAACTACGAAGAAAGAGGAGACTAAAAAAATACGCGAAATACTAGCAGAGACTGGGATAAGATTTTTAGACAACTTATCTCTTGGCAACAGAAGGGAGACTCTGTCTAAAATACGAAATAAGGTAGAACCAGCTGATGTAATCTACTACAAAGAATTCATGCAAAGAAGAATTGACACGCAGAATGCACTATCTTCAAAGCTTTCTACTGAAATAGAAAAGGCCAGGGAGGAAACAGAAGTAATTGAAAGGGAGGTAGATTGTACAGGTCTCTCATCAATTGACAGGAACACTCTTCTCTCAAAGCTGCGCCAAATGAAATCAGATGCAAGAAAGGAGGGAAAGTCTCACTGGCACAGAAAAAGACTTGGCGTGGAAAGAGAGTTCCTAGAAGAAACAGAAAGAATTTATGCGGGGTTTGAAAAGGAAAAGGCAGAGTTGGCAGAAAAGATTGAAAGAATGAAAGAGGAAATCCAAAAAACAAATCTAATGGAGCTAGAAAAGAAAGAAAGATCGATGAAAGAGATTCTTCTAAAAATAGGCACACTTTCTCAGGAGGAAGTAAATGAATTTGTAGCAGAAGTGGAGCAGAATAAAAAGGATGAAGCAGCCCTAAAAGATCGGCTAGAAACAAAATCGGCTGAACTAGCATGTATAAAGCAAAAGAACGAAGAGATCTCACAGCTAATAGAGAATGAAAAGGCAGAAATCCAAAGTCTGCAAGAAAGTCTTCTTGTGGAAGAGGTGCAGAAAGATGACTTAGAGCAGATTAAAGCAGCCGTGCAAAGGATGGAAGTTATACTGGGAGTGAAAATACTTGAGATCTCTCACAGCAGACTTCTATTTTCTGTCTGTGATATTGTAATTACAATTATATATGATGGAGTGACAATTGTAGATGTCTATGCTGAAACAAAAGTGAAAAGTATTTTTAAAGAGTTTATTGCTTTGTCAATCGGAAAGAGCCTAGTAGCAATGGATTTAATCGTAGAAAGCATTCCAATGATCATTCGATACGTTCTTAAGATGACATCGATTGAGAAAGAGGTTAAGAAGCTTGGCGTATCTGTTCCGTATGAGATATATTACACAGAGAAAGAGCTCTCTATTCAGTTTATGATACGAAAAGGAAAGACTGGCCAAATGGGGAATGTGTCTGCAATATTTAACTCTGGCGAGTCGACTCCCACAATAACCAGTAATATAAAGGGCTTTAAAGCATCAGACAGCGTGTATGAAAGTATTTCAGAGTCTGTAAATCTGGCCAGATCAATTGCTCGCGTTAAATAGTTGGTATTCCTACGTTAATATTCCTAAAAATAAAGATATATTTTGATAGCAGGCTGTCTATTTGGGGATTTAAGAATATATAAGAAATAATCTGAATTTCGGGTTATTGTTTATGTGCAGTAAATAATCTGTGGGATGTTATAGCGGTAATGATTTCTTATTTATATGTATAACTAACTACTTCATTATATAATTAATAAATATTGCAGAATAGCATATATTATATTACAAAGTGTGCAGTATAGCATCCCAACTGGAAATTATATATTTAGCATTATTTTTAAGTATACTCTGAATGGAAGAAAAGGGAAGAAAAAAGTGTTTTGTTGTTAACCCAAGAGAGAGAAAAACTCAAAATTCTAACAATTATACATTTTCGTTTGACTGTGATGCTGTGACAGATAAAATATTCTCATATCCAAGTGATTACAGAATATCTTATACAGAAGAGTATATGAACAGACAAATTCTCTCTATGTCCCTATGGTCTATAATAGCAGTAGATTTGCTAGAGATAGAGAGATCATCTAAAGTACTTGATATGTGTTGTGCCCCTGGTATGAAACTAGTATACGCTGGACTATTGTTAGACAGTGCAAATTATAATACCAGCACTGAAATAGGATCCATAACTGGCATAGATATTTCACCATCAAGGCTAAGTATAGCTAAATCACTTGTGTTAAAATATAAAGTACCAAATGTAAGGCTTGTGCTTGGAGACACATCTTGTTTTACTAGTCCACCAATCATACCCGCGTTGCTGAATGAGGTAAGAAACAAAGAGGATGTGTGCAGATGCGGCGGAATATCAGAGACCCCGTCAGAAAAGGCATATTATACTAGTACTAATCTTAGAAGAATAGGGCATAGGCACATCCCACAAAAGTATGATAGAATACTTGTAGATCCAGAGTGCTCACAGACCAGCACAGTTAAGTATATGCAAGGAGACAGGCCGCCCATAAAAGACTACTCAAGGGATCAAATTAACATTCTAAGCCATGGAATAAGCTTGCTAGAAGAGAACGGAATACTTATTTACTCTACGTGTACATTTGAGGAAGAAGAAAATGAAAATGTCATTCAGCAGGTTCTAGAAAAGCATCCTCACATAGTCCGCATACCAATTGAAGAAAGCACGCTTGCTGTATATGGTGTAAGTACAAAAAACATAAGAACCAAAAGAAGTGAGAAGTTGCCTTTTAGTGACAGTTTATTTATAGCCAAATTAAAACATAGCAGGCACGCATCATAACTATAGCCCAGGCACAAACTTAGAACCACATATGACACATGTGTACTACACAGATCGTCCCCAGTGCTGTTCCTATTATAATTGATACGCATCCTCCGATTATCTTACCTTTTTTCTCCATTTTACAATGATAATTTCAGGTCTATTTATATCTTGTGTTTCGAATGGTCCAATTGCAGCAAAAAAAAGTAACAAATAACTATATTTTTAGGGTAAAGTGATTTGTTAAGTATAAAACATTACTTGTATGGAGTTTTATATAAAATAATTGGGTAACCATATTGCAATCCTGTTTCTAAATGTTTTTGAATTTGAGGGAGAGCCTGCGCTCAAGGAGGCGCCCTATAGCATCTCTTTTAAAAATTAGAATTAAAAATACAAGCAATCTATAAAGAAACTACATTTATTACGAATAATTCAACGTATAGTCCTAAATAAAGTGCTTTTTTCTTGGAGGGGAATAGACTGTAAACAACCTAGGTTATAATTTAATCAGGGGGTCGACTGTCTATTTATATAGCTGGATAAAGAATTGAATTTCTTAAGTAAACTAGATTACCTAAAAGGTAGATTGTAGTACACTTTATTTAGTTAGAATTTCATTTTTCGTTTATACCTCTTTAAGAACCTGAACCACCACCTGGTGTAGGTGACCCGCTTGAAGGTTCTTCGCCTTTGCCCTTACATATAAAGAATATTACACCACCTGCTACTATCAAAGCAACGACTATGCCTGCTACAATTATTATTTTCTTTTTCTTACTTCCATCTGCTCCTTCTGCCATGTTTTGTATAGTAAGTTCTGCTTTTATACTTTACAAAATCAGGAGAAAATAATAGATCTTATTCTAGAAACACTCTTATCTAAATAGGATTGGCTTGTTTTATGCCTTAATTGGTCTATTTGCTAATCAGTATATAATTGGTTAATGCCCAGGATAGTTTTATCTTTAAAATATAGTTGGTTAAATCTCCTTAAAATATTCTAATAGCTGGGTCTTTTCTATTTTTAATACAGACCAGTCATCTTTAAGCTAGATATCTACTAGCGCTTTCTCTAATAGCAACATGCAGCAGAAATACTTTAGCATTAAACATGATTTAAGCTAGTTTATATCTAATCTCATTTAGTTCCTTCTTGGTGCGTATAACTACCTATAATTTGTATTTGTAATTTATAATATGCAAATTTATAATATTAAAAGTCTTCAGAAGTTCTACTGTACTGTGCATGAATTGGCATTTTATCAGAGGTTAAAAATATTCTGACAGCAAAATATTTTATGGCAAGTACAATAGATGACATATTCTCACCAAAGCATAGAGAAGAGCTCAAAAAATCACAGAATAAATCCAAAAAAAAGAAAGAAAAGGATTATGATGTAAGAGGCAGTGGCAAGCTTGAGCAAGACATTTTCTCCTGCGATGGATATAAAATATATACACATGAAGAATTAAACATAGGAAAGGGGGGAAATACAAGCAAGTGCCCAATTGACTGTGATTGTTGCTTTTAGTAAAATTAAATTTTATTTGGGGATGTTTTTAAATATTCACGAGTGGCCACCGCTGGGAGTTGTATTACTAGTTTCGTCTTTGGGAATAGTTTCTGGCCGTCTTATTCTGCGATTTATAAATACATACGTGAGAATAAAGAACAAGTCAACAAAAGAAGTTGTTGTGTTTACAGTGTGGACATCCATATTTTGCTTAATTCTTTCCTGGGCATGCGTGTTTATGGGGCAGGCAAGGCCAATGATATCCCCAGAAGTTAAAAAATAAATAGCAAACTAAAATTATATCCCATGAATATAGAAGGAATTATAGAAAAAGAGAAAGAGCTAAGAAGTGCTCTTCTGAAAGAAGACAGAGAGATACTTATGGAGTTGGGGAAGTATTTAGAATCTGTAGTTGTGTATCTGGAGAGTAAAGAGGAGGTACCACCAGAGGAGCTGCAGGATGAAATAAAAACAGAAAAGGATATACATAAAAGAGCATCGGATATCTTCCAAAAAGCAACAAATAAAGAGGATGTGGAAGAAGATGTAAACGAATTAATTAATATTGTAAACTCACTTATAAAAAAGTAGACATGCAATATATCTGAAGCATTTCGAAGAGCAGTAAATACTATACAGCCTGCTGTATATTCTCTATAATAAAGTATCTTTATATAAGACAGCAATTTTATTTTATTTGTAATACTTGACTGGCTATATATCTCATGGTATATTACGAAAGTATTATGCAACTTAGTGCAAAATATTACCTAATTTTATATTAATCAATTTCGGATGTATACCATATGTGCCGGGTTTTTATTTGCATATATTTATCAATAGGCATTGGCCTCTTATTTGCTTATTCTTCTGTGGTTTTATTGGCTGCTGCTTCAATCGCCTTATTGGCTGAATAGCTCTATATAGCATGATGAATACTGCACAGGATGGTTTGTTTAGTTGGCATATTTTACTATAAAAGAACATATTCTGCGGGAGATTTAGTCACAGGATACATCTCCCTTCAGATACCAAGTGTAGTATCCATTGAGAGCATTATACTTACTATAGATAAAGAATCAGAAATTAGAGTGGCAGATATAAACAGAGCCATTTCAAATGAAAAAGCGATTAGACATCTTGGCAGATTTATTATATACGGGGACAAAGCCAGAAAGATGCTTCCTGGAGTGCACAAGTTCCCATTTAGCTTTAGACTTGTCTCAGATGAAGGGGCTACCATTGAGTATAAGAAAGCAACCCAGAACAAAAATATTTATGCTTTAAACAGATATATAAGCAAGTGTGAAGTAAAAATATATGGAATTTTTAAGCCAGTAGCCAAATACACTAAGGAAATCCATCTTATTGAGCCAGCATCCGATAGTATTAAGAAGATTAACTATACACACCAAATAAACAATTGTTTGTGCTTTGGAAACTCATCGGTTGAACTATTAATAAAACACGATTCTGTTCTTTATGCTGGAAAGACGCATGCCCTAGAAATATCCGCCACCAATGGTGAGAATATAGCTAAAATATCGTGTGACTTGGAAATGAGCCTATACTCCTTCACAGATATGATAAACCCAATTAAACTGGTGTTTCCGTGTAAGGCAACAAAGAAGGACAGCGCTGTGCATCTGCAGATTGATGAATCTCTTCCCTCTGAGACATCTAGAAATGACTTTTTTTCAATTTCTTACAATATAGTAATTAGTGTAACAATAAAAGGAGAAGGCACAACAGAGATAATAAGGCCCATTTCAGTCCGAGGAAAAGAATCGTATGGTGAATACACTCCCCCCGAGATTCCTGAAAGCTCTATCTATCCTGAAAAGTATCTTTCATTCCACTGTTAAATAAAATGGAATTAAAACTTTTATTTATGCATGAAAATGTGTATGAGACAAGTATTCCGGCAGAAAATATTTTACACGGATTGGCCCCGCCGTTAAATAAAGATATTATTCTTAAAGCGCTTAAGAGGGACCAAGACAAAGTGCTAAACCCAAGGATCGAACCATTCACAAGTGTCACAAATGCATATGACTCACTTATTCCATACCACATATTCATATCCCCAACATATGACGATTTAATATATAGCAGTGTAAATAGGGTGCCGGATATACAGGACATGACAGAGACACTTGATAGCTTAACCAAAATTCTTTGCACAGAAGAAGACTCGTTTAATGAGCTAACTGTGATGGAGGAAAGATTAAAAGTAGAAGAGGAAAGGTACTATCTCAACAAGACAATAAACTATAAAGAAACAAAGATAAAAGAGATCAAACAGAGATTTATCCGGTAAAAACAAAGCAAATAGCAAAGCAATATGTGTTTTATGCTAGAATTAGTCAGGTTAAATTATTTTGGAAAGAAAATAAAAGTAGGAAAGCATATTTAAGATGATGGCATTTTGTGTTTTAGAGTATTTTGTGGTTTGTATCTGTTTAATTCGTTTAGTTCTCTGTGTAGATCACTGGTTAATTCTGGGCATATATCTAATTGATAGATGGATATTTTATGCCAACAATTTATTCTTTGCAGTTTATAGTAAAATGAATTCTATATAAAAATACTTTCTGTACACTTTTACTATAGGAATATTTCAGTATAATTTCAGGATGTATCTGGATGCTAGAGCTGTTTTTATTGTACAATAGCAATTTCTTATAAATAAGTATAAGGTATTTGCCACTTTTGTGATATAATCAATCTGTTTATTGAAATTCCTGCGTGTTTCCATTGAAATAACGGACTTTATAAATATGGATATTTAAAAAATTTACTAATGAACAAAGGAATAGAAATACTAGAAGAGACAATCTTTAAAACATCGACAGAGACACTTCTCCACGAGTTCACTTTGATAAAGAAGGACTCGTCTAAAGAGCCCACTTCATTAATTGCTGTGGACGGCAATGGGAATAAAACAATCCTTTGCACACTTGTTCCGGGCATTAATGAAGCTATTGTGGCAAATACAATTCTTCAGCCAGGCGAGAACTTCAAGCTATCGACTACAACGCAGAATGCAATACACATTTCTTATTTAGAAAGTGAATATGAAAAAAGTCCTTGCGGGAGTACTTCTTTAGTTACATTACGAATTAAAGAAAACGAGAAGGTTTTAGTCACCGGCCCAACTGTGTACACCCTGGTGTCAATAGCTTCCTGTGACTCTGAAAGACTTTCACTCTGCCTTTTAGTGAATGGAGAGGAGGTAACTCTGGCAAATCTTGTGCCAAACCGAATTGAAACAGCAGAAATCTCTTTAGAAACCTTTGAAGACGAGGAGCTACAGCTATTCATTGTAGGAAAGGGTGAAGTTGAGCTAGTTGGGTATGTATCGCCTGAAGAGGAAGACGAGGAGGCGTCTGATGAAGAAAAATGCTACGAATGTGGGAATTTCTTTGAAGAATGTGCCTGTGATAGTGAAGAATACACAGATGCATCAGAAGAAAGCGAAGAAATTAACGATAATGAGTTTCTGTCTGATGAAAAGATGGAGCAGTTCTTAGGCGTAAGTCCAGCAGCAAAAAAAAAGTCATCAAAAAAATCACAGGAAGAAGACCCTGCGCCAAAGGAAAAAAAGCTATCAAAGGAAGAGAAAAAACTTGCTGAAAGAGAAAGGGACTTAAAAGAAATAAAGATAGTAGATGTGGTTAAGTCCAAAAACAAACAGGTGGCAAGGAAGACAGACAAAGTAAAGATTAAGTATACGCTATTTGTGAATAATAAAATGGTCGATAAAAACAAGTCATCGGGTCTTGTCTTTAGAATGGGAGATGGTCAAATTATTAGAGGATTAGAGTTGGGAATAGAAGGAATGCGCGTTGGAGGCAAAAGAACAATTACAGTCCCACCCCGTCTAGGATATGGATCTACAAGAGTGGGAGCAATTCCTCCAAATTCACTACTTGTTTTCCAAGTTGAGCTATGCAGTATTCTAAAATAATAAATCCTTATTTATATTTAATATAATGAGCTATGTTTATACTCCTACATTGGTTATTTAAGTATACTCATAATATTTACTCAGGAAATATTTTAAATATTTGTTGTTCTATTAAGTATATGTTGGGCATACCTCTTTAAATCACAATGATATAATTTAAATGCCCCAAATTGGATTTTAATGCTATATAATGTGAATATACGTGTTTTCTTTTATTGCTGTCTTAAAAGACACAAGATTGCTTTAAATAAAAGTACTATTGTCCTACTAAATTAATTTCTTCTACTGTGATATTTGTTTATACAGAATAGATATATCATGTATAGTCTATACTATTAAGAAGGTGCATAATAAATTGTTGAATATTTTTATAGTTTGAATATTATATGTTTTTATCTTGCTCTATTTGTTTATATGCATATGCCTAGGTGGCCTATTGTATTTATAATTGCTGTTGTTTAATTCTCTTTAAATTTAATTCTTAAAGCAAACAAAACCTTCCATTTAAATAATTATTATAATAAAATATATACACTTTCTGTTTTCATGCATAAACATACAATAAAAATGATAAGCGCCCTATACAACAGCAAAAATCAATTGAGCAATGATGAATATAAAAATCAAAGAAGTATAGATTATATTGCTAATATAACTGCCGTTTTTATATGTTTAATGTGGATATAGCGAGAAATATTACAACTAGAGGAAGAGAAGAGTATTTTATAATGAAAATAGGTATAGCTATAAATCATACAAAAAGAATATTAATCATTAAAGAACCCATATAATTTAGTATATTAACCAAGCTAATTATATTTAAATCTGTATGCATTGAATTTTGATTAATAAATTTCCATAATTTATTTTAATTTGCAATTTATTTAGACTATGCTCCAAGTTATGCAAGCTCTATTTCATTATTAGATATTTCGGGTTAGAATAACAATCAGATATATGTCAAGACATTTACATAGGTGGTTTATCTACATAATAAAATAGACAGTGCCATAAAGTGTTTATCTGTGAAATGCACAGAATAAATGATTATACGAACAAAGAAAAATAGAAAGTATAAATTTATTTATGCTCTGTCATAAGCAACTACTTTGCAGGTTGGCTCACTGTGTGGGATTCTCTTGTCAAACAGTGGGTATCTTGGGTTGGTTGCAATTTGTAAAAGCTCTTTGCTAGTGATGTCCTTTGTGGGAATTTCAGTTACTTCAATAATTCCGACAGTTTCTGGTCTTACACTGTGCCTGCTTCTAAGGTCCTGCCATAAGTTAAATACAGCTTCTGCTCTGCAGAGTGCTCTAATCTCCTTGTGAACATTCACTGTCTTTCTCTTAATGATGTATGCTGCTCTGACACCAAAAGTTCTTACTTTTCCGTCATTGTGCTGTGGTACTTCTTCCATCTTTAAGACTACACCGTTTGAAAGTTTTATCTTGTACTGCTTTCTTAATAAGCTGAATGTTTTGCTTCTGGCAATGATCTCATTCTGTGCAAAAACATTGTTTGAGAAGATCTGTGGGACTGGGTTAGCAGCCGTTGGCTTCTCAGAGGCAAGTACTTTGTATTCTTTTATATGCATGGTGGTAATAAAAAAAAATAATTTTTATTCTTTCAACTATTTGTTTCCGTTATTTAGAATAATAATCTCTACAATTTCTTTTAGTCTATTTGTACATGTGGATGCCAATCAGTGCACAGCACGCACTGCTCAGTCTGCCATGTCAGAAGGTGATAATGATTTTATCTGGGATTTTAACTGAGCTATTTCCAGCTGCATAATTCTTTTCTCTCTCTCATTTGCTTTCTTTAGTCTGTCTATTTCTAGTGCCATGGAAATATTTGTTTCGTTAATGTACTTGCTATTTTTAAGCTGTTCTATTTGAGCTCTCTGCTGCTGTATTATAGCATCGCCCTCTGCCAGGTGCTCTAAAAGAATTACTGCATCTGGCGCTGGCTTAAGACTTTGCGAGATGTGCTCTTCCTGTTTAAGCAAATATTGGACAGAATTGGACAGAAGAGAAAGCTTATCCACGCTCTCTTCCTTTTCTCTTCTGATTTCTTTAAGAATAGAATTCAAAGTGCTCAGCCGTATCTGCTGGCTATTCAGTGATAAGTTCGCCCATTGGCAAATATTAAACGCTAGCGAATTTATCTGGTTGATGCCTTCTTTAATGTCTTTAATTTGAGTTTTGGCCAGGTCTAATTCACTGGTTATCTCTTTCATCTTTATATGTGATACTTTCGAGTCTTTTGATTCTTTCCTTACTTGCGGCTTCTGGGTAGGCTTGATTTCTATGTTTCTGGCCCTGCTTGCTAGTGAAAGAGTAGAAATAGTCTCATCAATACAGCTAGGCGTGGGCGAAATAGCACAAATCAGAACAGTCTTTGAAGAACCGGAGAAAGAAGGCTGAAGCAGTCTGGTTAGTTTGGCATCTCGGTAAGGAATATGTGCTTGCTTTTTGGAAAGTTTTGAAATAACGCTCGTTAGAGCCAAAAGACTTTTGTTAATGCATGCACCCTCTTTAAGTGTAGTGCCAGAGGTGCGCGCAGAACTGACCCTCTCTGACCCAGCAAGATCTACAAAAACCAAAGAAGACCGCACTCCTTTCAGCCTAATTGTAAGCTTTAAAACTGCATGGCTTCGACTGCTTTCCCTATTCATTCTGGTTGCAGAGACTTTTCTAATTGAATTTCCCTTTCTGAATAGTTCTGCAGCCTCATTCTTTGTAAACACTTCTATCTCAGAAACATCTTTAATGTATACATCCCCATCTGCAGATTCTCGTATCTGAAGTGGTTCGGACGGATCACCTAGTAAATCGTATATGTTCTCATTATACACTTCAACATATGACAGGCTTATTCTGTGCTGGGTTTTTTTACTAAATATCCAATTAAGTGATTTAGGAATTATGCCAGGATCAGAAACACATCCCGTACCATTTCTTGCCATGTTCATAGAACTGTGTACATTCTCATTTCTGTTCTCACTTGGCTCTGCATAGTAGTTCTCTGGCAGGATTCCCTTCATTGTATGGGTTTTCCCAGAAGACGTCTGGCCATACGCAATTACGCACACGTTTACACCATACAGAGACTCATCTACTGTACTGTTTATATGAGTAAATAGATCTTCATTTTTTGACTCCTCATCAAAAACCCAATCAAATAGCAGAGTCTGCGCAGATACTTCCTGCCCATAGCTGTTTAAGTGCTGAATAATACCTCTGTCACCCAGCCTGTACCACCCCTGCTTTATCCCAGTGCTCTTCTCTTCGGGCGATAAAGGGCGTATTCGTATAAGTGCTTCTACTTTGTTCATAAAAAACTAATTGTAAAATTACTTTACACTCTTTTCTTAACATATAAGAAATATTATGGCATAAAACAGAAATAGCATATAATTAATGCTAAGTTAAGAAATAATACATGTAATTAGACGGGTTTCTACCCATAGAACCCAATGCAGCCCGAAATAGTCTTCAAATTCCCACTTAGAACATATACCAAACCATACTGCTCTATTAGTAAATAGTAAAAATAAATTACACCTCAAACACCGCACAACACACTCAAATATAATCTAAATGCTCTAAATACTTCATAATTCTCTGATATACACATAACAGCCTTTACTCATAGAAGTATAAATACAGATAAATATTCTTTAATTCTTAGTATACCCAGAATCTAGTCATAAAAGTTTATAAGATCTTTTACTGCCCATTTCTCATATGTATTATCTGGAAGCCGCCTTAATACAATTAAAGGTGTTTTTTTCTCTTTTAATTCTTTCTTTGCTATTTCCACAGGATCTGTCTCATCGCCGTACTCTACCATAATTGGTGCTGACATACTTATCTGCTGCGCACGTATTCCTAGAATCTTTGCCCGCTCAAATTTTGTCATAATTGGCGAAGTAAATCTTTTTTCTGCTTCTATCTCTGGCTCTTTGTTCCCCATGTCATTCTCTGCGGTTTCTAGTAGAATTTCCTCGTTGTTTTCTTCAAATGTTTTATCATCACTCCCATAACTTTCTCTGCTCTCTTGGTCTGACATAGTAAATTTTTCAAGATTTCATTTATTTTTATGAGTGTTGGGAATCTGCTGAATAAAGTGCAGACAGAGCAAATACAAGAATCAAGAGAGGCTCTGGTACAACTAGAGGAATTGATATTAGAAGGAGATACAACCCACATATTCAAAGAATTCTGCGAGTGCACCAGCATAATAATAGGATGTAAAAAGGGAGACCTTCCAAAGAGCCTGCTTCAGTTTATGAATGAGCTAATGAAAAGGCTAAAACACGCAAAAACGGGAAGAAATTTTATGCACAACTTAATAAAGTATCTCGTGCGGGGTATAGACTCAAAATTAAAACATGTGCGGTATAATAGTCTTTCACTCCTTTGGAGCTGTATGGAGCATTTAGATAGTGTTAGTCCTAGGCTATGGGAAATAGTAAAGATAAAAATAGGAGAGAAACTATTTGATAAAGAAGTAAATGTAAGAACCCAGGCAGTTAGAATAGCAGCGAAGTATCAGGAAACGGCGATTGAAAATGGGCTACAGTTCTACAAGCTATTCAAAGACTTGCTTAGGTACGATTCGTCGGCAGAAGTACGCAAGTTAGTATTGCAGTATATTGTAGTAAATAAAAGCACAATAGAGGCAATAATTAGCAGAGCGGCGGATGTAAGCGAAGGTGTTCGGATGGTTTTTGTGATGAGCAAGCTTTCTCTTATACCGTGGGAGGACGGCCTTTCACTTGAGCAAAGGTCTGGACTACTACAGGCTTTAGAGGAGGAAAGAGTGCCGGAAATAAGGAAAAAGTCGATTGAAAGAATTGAAGTGATTTTTGAGGAGGTTTTTCTGGGGAAGTATGAGATATTTACAAATGCATTTTATCTGGAAAACAGAAACAACAAATCTTTGGAGAGAATTTTAAAGGAGCTGATGAAGAGGTACGAATATGCAGACGGTTTTACAGAAGAGTTTCTAGAAAGAGCGACACCTTCTCTTTTATTTCTTATGTGGATGTCACTTGAGCACATAGACAGGGACAGGGGAAGAGATAATTTATTCCTACCAGAGATGCCAGTTCTTTTAAAGTCTATTGCCGATGCATCCTGTTCTGTTGATAGCAACGATCAGTATGAAGGTACTCTGGCCCATGCACTATTTGCTCTTTTAGAGTACTACGATGTATTTCAGAGCAATGAAAGAAACCTTCTGATAAAGTGCGGATTATACATTCTGTCGCAGCCAGCGCGGCTTCTGGCTGGGGTAGTAAACTCGGTGTGCCATATGATAATAAAAGCATGCAGCGGATCGCACAGTGACAAGTTCTATATAAAAGCGCTTTCGGTTGGGGAAGAAAGGACGCAGGTTTTATTTGCAGAAGCACTTATGAAAGCCAGAGAGTTTTCTGTTGGGAGTTTTCCGTCTGTATACCAGATGATTGAGATGAAGTGCAGAACTGCAATATTCTCTTCTGACTTGGATATAAAAGAGTGTTGTATTAGACTCTTGGTGCTGTGTGCATCTGAAATAAATAGCTGCGACGAGGCTCTTGAACAGTTGCTGGCTATGGCAAAGCAGAACTCACAAAGTGCATTATGTGCGCTAGTTGATTTGTCCGCTATTTTTAGGGAAAGACAGGATATATTCAATTTGGCTTTTGAGCTAGTAAAGACAGTAGAATTTACTCTTCAGGATAAATCAGTCACAAAAATGCTTCTGTCGGGGCTTCCCACAGAAGAACAAAGAACAGAGCTGCTAGAAAAACTGATAGTCCGGTTCTATTCTGAACAGACTAATTTAGAAGATGCCCAGTACTTACATGTGTTCTTTTACGAATACTTTAGAAATAATCACTCAGTGGTATTTACTGTATACACCAAGGCAGTTTCGCAGATAAAGCACTGGAAGGTATTTAACGACCAAATAGTATATTGGTTTGAAAGTCAGCAAGAAAATGCTACCACAGAAACAGACCTATTGCTTGAGGTTCTTTCTGTTGTTTTGAAAGCGCTAAGCACAAGCACAGACAAAATGCCACTAAAGGAGAAGAAAGAGATACTTCAAAGACACTTAGATTTGCTAAGCAAGGTGTCTGTGCTGAAATACACACTTTCAGAGGAAGAAAAGGCCCATGCAATCGAACTATCAAGCGCACTAAGCAAGCAAACAGTTAAAATACTGCCAGATAATGATGTAGTAAAGAACATCTTGTTTGATCTCATAAGCAGAGAATAATAAACCACCCGCTTCTGTAATGTATACCATGCCTCTATATTAAGACATAACCCTTATTATAAATAGCCACTCTATCTTTCTTAGCATATAAATAAAATATAACTAGATTCCCAAATTTTTCTGGTATAGTTTGAGTACAGCTAGTGCCCGAAATTTCTTTGTGTAACAAAACAAGCAGTATAGCCTTTAAATGGTCACAATACTTGGATACACTTAAATAAGTTTATAATTAAATATTTCGGGTCACACAAGAATCTTAAGCCTTTTAAGGACTGTAGTTTCTTTGTTTTTGTGTTTGTTATGCAGTAGTGTTTTAATATAAACGAATTTAGATTAATTTATTATTTACATATATGGTTTGTATATAAAATATTTATAGTGATTAAATTAAAAGAAAAATAATCTGTTGGCTTGCGCAATATTTCCCACTTCGTGATAATTTAAAAAAATAAAATTATATATTTTAAAACTTTTGTACCAACTTAAATAGATATGGATAATAATAAACTTCCCACTAATGCAGAATCCAAACAGTTATCTTTGCTCAATGACCTAATATCCGCGATGCAGCTAGAAATACAATCTTCAATTGAGTCTAACTTACAACTTCAAGATGAACTGCACATGGAAAGTTTAGAAAGCAATAATATTCTAGATCGGATTTATTCGTCTAGTCTATCTAGAAATAATAGTACTAAGAAAAATACTATAGATACTAGTTCATCAGTTGGGGATACAAATTACGATGTGTATTCTGAATCTAATGATGCTAGTCCAAATGATTATAATAACTCAAATTCATTATATAGAAGTCAGAGAGGCCCACCTTTGCCGCCCAGAAACAAATCTATATCAACTCAAAAAGTAGAATCCTACAAAACAACAACAGATGATCCAGCTCTTCTTTCTATGCTTACATTAAAAAAAGATATAAGAGGGGCAGACAATAATCAAGAATCACCTAGAAACAACAAAGCTGATGATTATATTGTAAATATAAATACATATGATAAAAAGTCCGAATTATGGGATTTTACCGTATATATTATTACAAGAGGGGCAGTTTTGTTACTATTAGCGGCGTTGATTACAATGGTAATGGCAAGTATAGTAATTTTTGCTGGAGGATACTTTGGCGTCAACGATTCTATATATAATTTCTTTAATGAAATTAGTACTAAAATTAAAAACTTCTTATATTCAATTAAATGGAGGATAAAGTTCTCACTAGGGAATAATAGTAAACAGGTGGTTAATAGTGTTAATAACAGCACATATACACCACCAGCCAATTATACAAATTAAAACATTAAACTATTCCAAATATATTGAATTATATTTCGTATTCTTTGTATATTTTCTATTTTACTAATTATTATTAAATGTATTTATATGCGTATAGAATATTTTTAAAATATACAGAAAAAATAATTTGTAAGGCATAAATAATATTTTATTCTTAATAAATGTGAACCATGCATAATTTATTAAGAATAAAATATTATTTATGCCTTACAATAAATTATGCGTAGTTCAAACTTAATATATTTCTTGTATATTAATATAACATTTGAATGTTCTTATTATAATATGTCGCAGAAAACCAGCACAGGTTAATTTTTAGACACACCAACAATAATTTACATCTTAAGCAGATTGAATTATTATGATATTATCAAAGTGATTGTTGAACATATAGTTGTTTTATAAACCAAGAGAATCGGCAATCTAAGTATGTACAAAAAATTACAGCTAAGCCAGGATTTAAGGCAGCCGTGTATACAGGAAGAAAAAATAGATACAGATGATCAGATCAGTGGGTTAACATCCTTACTTAAAAAGAAGAATCTTCATAAAGAGCCAATAGATGAAAATTCTATCTATAATAGTTCTTATAGCATATGTTTTCCAGAAAAAGTACAAATAATTGCAGATGTTCACCAAGAATTAAACGGTACATCTATATGCACACCATGCACCTCATATAGGGACAGAGTTTTAAGTGAACATGAATTACAAGAAAATAAAGAAATTGCGGATGTTCATAAAACATTAAACATAGAATCTCAAAATAAACCACAGGCTATTTCTATAAATAAAAATGAATATAGAAATAGCTTAGACGAAGAGAATATAATTTCAGATATTTACAGAGAAATAAATAAACAATTCGAGTATAATCCATATATTCCTACCACCAGAAACGATTTATCATCATACATATCCATCCCGATGTGCGGTAGGGAATTACAAGCAAGTTGTCACAGCATAAGCAAAAATTCCATACATGAAGAGTTAATTAATGAAATTAAACCGGTCGTAGATACATTTTCAATTATTGAGCCAGTATACTATACGTGCATAGATGATGAGCGACTCTACTTCAATGAATCGGTCAAGAACAAAAAAAAATCCAAAAAAACCGATAATGAACTGAATTTACACAGTAATCTCAAATATAGATCATATGGTGGCAAGCATAAATATACTTTTGTTTTAGCAAGATTCATTGCCATATTTCTTATTCTTATAGTAGCCATAGTAATTACACTCATTATACTATATGCTAATAACCAAGGGGCTTTTTTAAAAATACTTTAAAATATTGGAGTTGGATTTAGCAGTGTTTAATATTTCAAATTTTTTAAATAGATAAGAAATGAACAGCAGTGTAGAAACTTTCTATTCAACAGAGATAATAGATGTTTTGAATCACAAAAGGTTGCGATTTTATGGAATAACCATCCAGGAGTATGAAAAAAATATTAAAAAAATGAAGGAAAGCCGTCTTTATGCATCATTTGGAATAACACCGGTATTTACAGCAATAAAACACTACCTAAGGGAGAATAAAAAGGCCCAAGGAGAGATTTTTTCATTTGAAACAGTCCATCCAGTATTCAGAACACATTTTAAAAAATTATACAATAATATACCATATGGGCAAAGAGCAAAGTTTAATAAGCCTGAATTCTATAACTTTAAGGCACATCCCAATTTCCACTCTTTTATAGCAAGCATAAATTCAGTATTGAAGCCAATGATGTACCATATATTGTTTATTCTACTACTAATATTGTTAAAATTGTTAATTTCACGAGGGGTTTCCATGCCAATGAAGAATATTTATTCTGAATAGAATAATGCTGAATCCTTATAACAATATTACTGTATTAGGTATATTGTTTATATATGCATAATTAAAAAACAAATTATTATTAAATCCTATAGTAATATAATATATTCTGCTTGTATTATTTAAACCAAGCACTTTTTATATTTTTATAATACTTCTTTAAATATATTTATTATAGTAATAGACTTTTAATATAGAATGAATTGGATAATTATAGTTTAATCCAATTAAGGAAACATTAATAATAAAGAGCGTGCTGTGAGAATAGAAGAGAAGATCTGCAAAAACATAAAAATTACAGAAATTGTTGTTTATTCTGAAATTACAAATACTTTAGTTACAGTTTTTTGTAATACGCCTGGGTTGGCATCAACTGTTTTTAAGTATATATAGCTACCAATGTTGATTTTGGTTGCCTCTGTTTTACCATCCTCTGATTTTGACTCAAAAAGCACTGTCTGCACCATTTTAGAGAGCACTTTGTCTGCTGGGATATTGTCCTTTTCTAGTTCTTCAGTTACTTTATGAATAAGACTTAATTCACTCTCTGTCATCGTATGCTTGCCTATTGAATTCTTAATCTCTTCAAGCTTCACATTTAACTCAAATGTGTTTGCAATTTCTGCTGTATTGACGTCATCTGTATGCATTGATTCAAGTTTATACTCTAAATCTTCTATCTGTGCATTAAAGTCAGACACGTAGGAAAAGCTGTCAGTGTCAGTGCTTTCTACAATACTTCCATTTACAGATTCTTCCTCTGTAGTAGATTTTTTCTCTTCTACTTCTTCTTCTTTTGAAGCAGTAGATTTGGTTTCTGTAATACTGTTAGCACGTGATGTACATGTTAGTATAGGAGTTTCAACTACTTCTGCACCGACGCCAAGAATTTCACTTGCTTTATTTAAAGACTTAGTTACTATGTCAAAGTCTGCTTTGTATCCATCAGATGAAACGTCATTTGAGAGATCACTTTCCATGCCGTATAACTCAAATTTCTCCAGTTTGTACTTTCTGTCTTTTCTTCTTTTTATGTCATTCTCCAGGTTTTTTCTGTGTGTCTTTACTTTGTTTGGTAAAAAAGAGTTCTTCTTTCCTTTTTTATCACTTCCTGCAAGTGCAGTTCCCATGAATGAAAGGCAAAGTACCATCAAAAATAATTTCATACCCTGAGAATGATTTGATTTATTTATAATTATGGGTTTAATATGTCCTAATAAGGAAAAAGGTACAGGTTATGTTCTAGAAGGGTCTTTTCTATGTCTGGGCTTTTTTGTAATATTTCTTCTATATTAATATGAATGTTAATGTTGCCCTTTTCGGTCAAGTAAGCAAACAATTTGTTGTTTTCTAGTCGTAAACTATACACTGCATATTCTTTTTCATTTTTTCCCACCCTTACATGTGGCCCCAGCTCCTCCATTCTTTCCTGTGAAAGTAGCTTAGAAATAATTGATAGAAAGCCGTCTAAGTACTCCAGAGAAATGACTGCGCTGTGCAGGCCTCCTGTTATTTTTGGAATGTTCTTCAGTGCTTGCTCTACCTTTTCTGCTTTTTTATGCCAATAAACCTCTATGTGCCGGGTAACTCTGTATAGAATGGACGTATTACATGTGTTCTTTAACTGCCCACCTAGCATATTGTGCAATGGTATAGTTGTAACTAATCCGGGATACATCAGTATACGATGCATGTCAAAAAAGAGGAAAAGGCTTTCTTTTATTCTTTGATTAAGAATAGAAGCAGCCCAGAGAGCTATAGCATAATTTGCAGAGGTGCATAAGATCTTGCCGTCCACATATTTTATAGCAAAATTGATCTTTCCCTTAAACAGAAGGTACTTGTTTTTTTCTAGTCTGCCTTCTATGCCTATTTTCTTGTGCAGGCTAGGCAGGATAGCTCTGGCTGATGTGAGCCCTTTTGCCACAACAGCAATCCATGCGACCTTTATTATATCGTTTGGGGTCAGATAATCTTCTATACCCACTCGCTTAGAAACAATCTTAGTAAATAATTTTTGTCCTGTTGACCTGCCTAGTTTTAAAATAACAGTTTTAAATAAAATTAGCTTGAATGAAGTGCATAGTGTAATTCTATAATCATCTCTAGACTTGGCGCTGTGCTTTCCTTTCAACCTGACTGCGTGATATAAAGACACTGCTGTAAGCAGGTGTTTTGGATTCTGCAGAATATAGTTAATAAGATGCATCGAGCTGTACGTAGTATCTAAGACTAAATTCTCATTTGGAGTATTTAGAGTGGAGGCTCTTCCAATATAATTTTCTCGCTCTGAAAAACTAATTGGCCCAGAATAATGCCCTCTTGGCATATGGCTGTCTTGCATTGATCTCTCATCAGAGCTTTCTTCATAATCACTATCATAAACCTCATTCTGCATGCTAGTATACATAGTGCTTTGCCTGCGAAGCTCTTCTATAGGAGCTGTAGAATATCTAATAAGCATTTCGGTTCCTACTAGTAGTGTACCTGTTTGGTATATTCCATAGAATATCCGCGCGCCTTTTTTCTCTGTTTCCCAGTGTAGCCCTACAAAAACAGAAGTGTCCATTCTCATAAGCACATTTAGCTGCACAATGGTTCCATTGCACAAAATATTTATCTTTTCTTTAGTTATTACTCCTGGTGCGGCTATTCTATTTAGACTTTTTTCTAGAAGTGCTTCTTTTTGCAGATCTCTCATAGTAAACATAAGCCTATCTTTATAGAAAAGACCCTTCTCAA
The DNA here is from genome assembly GCA_001642415.1 of Nematocida ironsii. Lineage (NCBI taxonomy): Eukaryota > Fungi > Microsporidia > Nematocida > Nematocida ironsii. Next base: position 39,258 of record LTDK01000051.1, read on the forward strand.
AGTTAATGTATGCATGCTCTGAAACGCTTTTTTGCAGATGGCTATTAATTATTTCAAATCCTTTGTTTATGAAGTCTGACTTAAGTATTTCTCGCGTGTTTTTATATGTGACCTGGCAGATAATAGAAGGACCGTCCCAGTTGACATCTATTTTACAGAATATCTTGAATACTCCTAGAATGGTCAAAACAAAGTTCTTTGTTGTGCCGCTAATTTCCATATCAAATATCTTATTCTCTATTCTGCTTCGAAGGACTCTAGAGATCTCCTCTATCTTTATAACAGAATCCGTGTATTTTGTCATATCTACAATCTCTTTAATCGTGTTCTTAAACACAATGCCCTTGATAGGAATGTTTTTTGTATCGTCTGTATGTTTTATGCTTAAAACACTCCAGCTGTATATATTGTTAGCCATTGACAAAATAAGAGTGCTTTTAAACCCATAAGAAGTTAGCTCAACCACCCCATTCCGCACGGTATAAAATACATTTTCATCTGTCCAAATACCAGATCGTTTAATATGAAGCACCAATAACTGATCAAGTCTTGTATAGTCTACAGACTTATCAGACCTTTCATTCATTGGATTGCTCTCTGCATTGCCAAAACTGCTTTCTTTTTCTTTGGTTAGCTCGTTTGCTAGTCTTATAATCTCTGATGAAAAATCACTCCTTCCACTTAGCAAAACCCTGAATGCCCGGGGTATGTCGTAAGATGAAGACGCCTGCAGCTTTAAATCATTGCAAAGATACACCAATTTATCTGCAAGCTCTTCCTGTTCTGTGTTGTACTTCTGTAGCCTTAGTACCTTTCTTTCTAAATTATTTATATGATGGCCGTGCTTTACTGAAAGTAGCATAGTCACTATCTTAATCAGCTCATTAGTCTCTTTTATATACAGTCTGATTATTTTTCGCCTTCTTTCTTGTTCTTTTACATCTTCAATAGTTATTAAATATATGAGGTTCAATAAATACTTCATTTTATTTAATATGATAGTATTTATGTTTATTCTCTTGGGCTCTCTCTCATTCAATATGGCTGTTGATAGTTGGACAGTTAAACTTTCTCTTTTCTGAGATAATTGAACTTTCACTTTCATACCAGAAAAAAAAAGTCTATGTTTATAAAATAATTGGCTGAATGCTGATACAATGTAAGAGGGACTAATAGATATAATAAAGAAATCTACAAAATATCCAAAGAATGAACAAAAATAAGAACAAAAAAATTACAAAGCCAGAAACGCCACCAAATAAAAGAAATCAGAATAAATCTGCACAAAATAAGCAATTAAATGGTAAAGGCCGCGTCAAAGAGTCTACTGATAGCGACAATGAAAGTACACACAATAATGCAAGTAGTAATGAAGTAAGCGAAGAAAACAGTGATCATGTAAGTGACAGTGCTGAAGAAAGCAATGAGGATGATAATGATGATAGTAATAGTGAACAAGTAAGTGACTCAGTAAGTGATAGTACTGAAGTAAGTAGTGAGCCAATAAGTGATAGTGGCTCTGCAAACGATGAAGTAGCTGATAATACTGAATCTATGAGTAATGAAGACAATAACAACGATGACGATAGCAAAGATAGCGACCATAGTGAAGAGCCCAAAAAGAAGTCAGATAAAAACAATAGCCCAAGAAGTACTAGTAAAGACTCAGGCAAAGATACAATGTCCAGTAAGAAAAAGGCTTCAAACAATAAACTAGATGATCAAGCAGAAAAAGATTCTATAAGTGATGATAGCATAGAAAAGACCAATAAGAAAAAAACCAAAAATGATTCTAAAAATGAAAAATCATCTACTAAGGATAAATCTAGTAAGGCGTCTAAAAATCCTACAGAAAAGTCTAAAGATGAAAATAGTAAAACTAGTACTAAAAAATCAGACAAAGACAGCAGTAAAGATAAGAGCAAGAAATCAGACAAAGAAAGCAGTAGTAAAGACAAGAACAAAAAAGACAGTGCAAAAGATAGAAAATCCAGTAAAGATGCCAAATCCTCTAAGGATACCCCAGAAGATGAGGCGAATAAAGCAAAAATAGTAAAAAATGAGAAAGAATTCAAACTAAATGATAAAGAAGGAGGACATCTGGTTAATGAAAAAATCAAGCAAGTTAACGAGAATCACCTTAAGGGAAAAGAAAGTGTGGAAAAAAACCAGAAGTCTGTATTTATATCCATCCGAAATAATTCTGAGAATGGCATCATAAAAACAATTTCAGATGATTTTCTTAGAAAAAAGGACAAGCAGTTTGGAACAACCCTTCTAGAGAAGTCAAAGAGCAAATTCCAAATTGACTTTAAGGAATTAGAAAAAGAAAAAAAAGAAAATGCTATAAGAGAAAGCCTTAAAAGAGTCTCGAGGGCAGACCAGATAATTCAGAAGATTTCTTTGTACTACTGTCGGAATAAAAACTTTATTGCAACAGCAGACCAGCTCATTCGCACTCTAAAAAAGCTAAGTCCCCAAACTATTCAGAAAGTGTTTTTAGATGTTCTACACAGAGCAGAAAGCCCATATATTGCGCTCTTTATACTGAGAAAGATGAAAGATGTTCCGCCTTTTTTGTCTGATGAGTGTGTTGTTCAGCTGTCTTTATTTGTTAGATCGTTCCGAATTATGTATTTGGATACTATTCCATACTCTCAGATTATCAAAGATCTCTTTGAGGGGTGTATTCTTTCAGATGTGACAGTTGAGCACTCGTACGACCTGCTGTCTCAAATTGAGCAGGATAAAAGCATTCGCAATTTGTTTATAGAATTGTTTGGAAGAGTGCATATTGTAAATTATTATAAGGAATTATGTGCTGGGCTGTTTGTTCGAAATATACACCGCAGTGTTCTATACTCTGTTATGTTTACGATAAATGACATGCATCTAACAGCAGATGGGCTTTCTCCGACATTCAATATGATAGGCAAGTATATAGAAAAAGAAACAGTTGAAAAAAATTCAGTTGTGTTTGCACGGGCTTTTTGGGCATTTCTTAAGGTGCATATGAGTGGATTCAATGAGAGATTTAACGATGCTATTAAATACATAAGATACTTCTCTGATTCATTTACAAGCACCTCTTGCGAGATATTTTCGATTGCAGATGTACTAGAGATTGTGGATACAATTGAAATTTTGGCAAATTCAATTATAAATCGAACAATATTCAATGGGGAAGCCGGAACAAACAAGAAGCCGTCTGATATCAAGAATTATGTCCAAAAGAAGGAGCTTAAAAGTAAGGACAAGATAAAAATCGTTCCAGAAATGGAGAATGTTAAGTACTCTGACGAAGAATCTGACTCTGATGAAAGCTCTAAAACAAATGATGACTCTGAAAAGAGCGAGGACTCTATTGCAGACCAAGGCCACAGGCTTGATAACGTAAAGATAACCCAAGAAAGCCTTTTAGTATTTATTACAATGCTTAACACTGAGTACAAATCTACATACAAGAAGCTGAAGGAAGCAATTCAGTGGAAAAAAAGGATAACATATGACACTCTTCTATATGCATTAGCGCATATAAAATTGCTCCATCTGCTACTCTATCTATCAAGGCTGTCTGGATCCGTTGAGCTGCCGATTAAAGAACACTATAGTCTGTTTTCAAGTATTGACATTCCAGCAACCTTTGATGGAAAGCAGTGCGACGGCACACAAGAACTAGCTGATCGAATATTCTCTGAAAAGTGGAACTCTCTTGGATTTCTTCTGAAAGAATCGCTAATCTCCCCAAATGAATTGAATTTTTCGCAGGACATTCTACGGCATAAGTCGCCGCACCAGCTATTTGAAAAAGTATCTGCAAGCGTGCACCTGTTGACATTCCCACCAATTACAGTATTTCTAGAAAGTGACCACATATATGATGCAATATTCCTCCAAACCCTTCCTATGTATGTCAGGCACAAAGAGTTTCTAATTACTCTTCGAAAAATCGTTCGCACATTTATAAGTAGAGCTGAGAAAGAAGCATTGGCGCTTCTTATTCGTCGACTGATAGAACTTGATGGAATATACACAGAAAAAGAGGTCAGAAAGGGCAGGAAAAAGACATACGACCCTAACCACTACACTGCAGTCAAAAATGCAGTGCGAAACACCATTGCGTCACTTTTTATAACAGAAATAGACCTTTCGTCATTTAATGGTGTTAATCTTACTGCAGACAGCAGAAAAGATGATGCCTATGATGCAATTGATGTAGTTCTGCACGAGACCAAAGAGCACAATCCCGTCACGAATCAAGAAGAGTACAAGATCGCAGAGGAAATAATATTTAAGCGGACAGGCACAGACATGCACAAAGAGCTAAATAGTGCAAAAACATACCATAAATCATCTAAAGAGGGAAAGAATGTAGATGAAAAAAGAAGAAGAATAGTATTTGACTTTATTGTCTCGATTAATGACCTGGCCCTCTCCGAGAAGTTTATTAAAGCTCTTATAAAGCTACCAACAGTCACTAAGCTGGATGACAAAATGAAACTATTTATAATTAAAGTGCTAGCATATGCATTGCAAAAAATCACTATAAGTGATCCTGTGGTAGGCTTAATAAAAGACTTTGCCAAAAAAGAGCTAAAAAAGAGCTCCTCAGAGCTAATGGCCGATGCGGCAAAGTATCTTTATATAAAAACAAGTGCTTCTATTGAAGACAAACATACAAGCAGCAATCAAAATTATGAAAATCTGTCCTTGTCTCTGCTTATGCTTATAACTCGAAAGCAAGGAAATCTTAACACGCTAAAAAACTGTTTTTTCAAAATCTGTGCTGATTTAAAAGACTACGAAAGAAACGAGCTTTTACTTCTATTTAAAGAAGCTGGGGTAACCATATCAAATAGTTTAGATGGCACTTCCGAGGGGTTAAGCCGATACAATGAATCTAAGAAGCTAATGACTGGATTTCCTTCTATTGAATAATAACTAGGATTTAATAGAAAATTGACGAGAAATAAATCTTTATGTTTAAATTTAAGAATGCCTCATTACCTCCTTCTCATCGCCATATATAACCCGAATTTTCTATATAAAATAGAATGAACTCACGTACTTTTATTTTGCATGGTGCGGCTATTTGCATTATTTGTTGATACAGTTACTGCCCTTCTATTAATTGTTCTGTTTTTTTGTTTTCTAGTTTTCCTTTTCTGTATTTTCTATTTGTATTTTAGCCTTTTTGTTTTCGTATTCATTATGTGCGAGAGTGAAGTAGTGCATGGACTAGCCATTATTGGTGAAAATGGAAATAGACTAATAGGCAGTCCTCTGGTCATATCACAAACAGTTCGCGAGAAAGAGAAGAGAATGTTTGAAAAAGCAAAGGAAACAAACGAGTCAATTATTCTCTTTGAAGATAATCTTGTACTGTACAAAATAGTCGGCGACCTCTGCATTTTATTATATGCACCAATCAATGAGAATGAAATTGCTCTCTCTGATGCTTTGGATGCTTTTTACACTGCCGTGATTAAGACGCTGGGAGGACCGCTTACACAAAAATCACTGGATAAGCATTATGATGAAATGTTTCTTCTGGTTGACTCTTTCATATATAAAACAGTCATTGTCACTGATAGCTCAACCGATCTTATAAACTCACTTCCCAAAAGAACATTTGAGGGACTGGATGCTATCCCCATGCCTTCCAAGCTTTCAAGCGCATTCAAAAAGGCACAGAAGTCATTTGCCTCTTCCTGGTTTAAAAAGTGAATAAATATACTGCTGTTGTTATACCTATTTGTTTCTTATAAAATACTGGATTTTTATTTTTATAACGTATTTCGGGCTATTTAAGGAGTTCTTTAAATAACATCCCTAATGTAATCTTATACAGCTCTTACCTCTGGATAATTGGACAGCTCGGCTTTCCTATACTCATCAATGATCTCCTGGACTGCTTCTCTCGCCGGCTCGAACTCTTCAATGTATTCATCTCCTTCTTTTCTATACATGTCTAAAAAGGCATTCCTTCTCTTCAGAACATCGTATTGTGCAGATATTTTCTGAAGTGTTCGAGAGAATCCTGTAGTATTTGTTAGCAACAACCCGGAAATGCTCTTATTAGGCGACTTTGCAATCGCTACCTGAATGTTCGGGGGAGTCCATGGTGCAAATCTGACGGTTTCTCTCTGCCGTATTCTCTGCATGCTTTTTTCAATTTCTCCCGCATCTACGCCCATCATTATGTTGACTGCTGATATTACCCTATTTGTTTCGCTCTCTTCAAATCCCACCAACCGAGATTTAGGCAGAATAAGTCTTCTTTGTACATCTAAACATGTTATTTTTCTAACTGTGCTGGCCTCCGATTCAATAAATGGTGCATAGGAGGGCACTAGAAAGTGGCACCCAGGTATTGGCGAGGCAGCAGATAAAAGTGTGTTCATGTCACTAAACCTACTTCCAGGAAACCGCACTGTCACTGTGGAGGCAGCAGCCACAGAAGATGCTAGTTTGTTTGTGTGTGCTATAGTGGGTGTAGATACTTTTAGCGCATCGCCAATTGTGCTGGTTAGCGATCCGTTATCCATTGCAATCACACCGTCTGCATTCTCCATTAATCTTCTTAGTGTTAGAATTGTGTTATATGGCTGTACAACAGACTCGCTTACCTCTGAATTGTTTGGAAATATCGAAATCGTCTGAATTGTCTTCTTTGGGAATCTGTCTCGTATTTCCTCCAGAAGATATGACCCGAGCCCCGACCCAGTTCCTCCCCCAAGCGAGTGGAATAAAATAAATCCATCAAGAAAATTGCTGCTTTCTGCTTCTTTCTGTATAATTTCTAGAAGCGCATCCTGGCTCTCTTTTCCCTGCTGATACCCACTTGACCAAACATTTCCAGCCCCCCTGCTTTCTGCGCCTACCCATATGTTATCTGGGCTAAACAAATGCGGCTTGCTGTTTGTGATAGATGTAACCACTCTTGGCTCTAAATCAATAAGAATTCCCCGGGGAAAGTACCTTCCATCGTACGACTCGTAAAAAAATGTATCCTTTCTGTCTGCTGTGGTATGCTTTAGTACTTCTCCGCTGCTTGATATCCCATGCTCACTGCACACTTTCTCCCAAAACTCATTTCCTATTTGGTTTCCGCACTGCCCCACTTGCAGAGTTATTACATTTCCCATAAAAATATTTTACTTCCTTTGTATACTTCAACATTATATATTTCTATTATAGAATATTCTAATTAAATTACATACATTATAGAATATTACATCGTCCTAGGAATTCCCTGTATGCATTGTAATGCCCATAGATTTGGGGGTATTTATTGTTCTATCTTTATTCTATAGTACTTCATTCCCATCCAAAATGGACCAAAATCTACTGGATTTTTCTAATTCATGCGCTTCTTGTATCTTGTATCTACGATACTATACACACATTCTCTGAAATTCCTAGCTTTTCTTTTCGAGGATTTCAGTTTATCTGTAGTTTTATTCTTGGGAAAAAATAATGCTGCTGAGAACATATGACAGCCTTTCCAAAAGCGTGATGAAGCGCATATATGAAGTGATTGACAGAACTATTGATAACGTGTCATTAAAGGACAATGTAATTACTATAGATATTCCCAATAAGGGGGTATTTATACTAAACAGGCAGCCGACAAAAGAGGAAATATGGCTCTCTTCTCCAATTTCTGGCCCATACCACTTTCGGCAAAATGGAGACATATGGTCTGATAGGCAAGGAAATAACCTATTAAAAGTAATTTCTAAAGAGATTCTTAATAACGAATATTTACTTGAGTAGGCATTTATTGTGTTTTTTTCTGTACAGTCATCCGCTTGAATATTTCATAGTAGGCAGTTACAGGAATAATTAGCACAAGAATGAATGCCTTGCCCCCGAAGAATATACCAAGTACTTCTACTGCATAGAATGTATACAGCATGTCTATGAAAATACGAATAAGACCTCTCCCATGCAGATCCACACCACCATCCTTTATTTCAAGACCTTTGCTGGTTTTTATGAATTGTGGGTTTACTAAGTATCCCAGCATTCCTAGTATAATGGCCTCAACTATCATAGAAGCAACTAATGGAATACTTAGGAATGTTCTTCTAAATATTCTATTTCCAATGACTGTGAGTGCACCAATCGCTGCTGCACTAATTATTAGCATTCTTAAGAATTGCGTGTTTCTTTTTATTCTTCTTTTTGCGGAGTCCGATGCCATTCTAAAATTGTCTCAGTAAATTTTTTATATGAAGCCTGTTCTATTTACCACTACAGGCCTTTCTTCTCTAGAAAAGAATCTTATTGCAAAGATATTCGCGGAGACTGAATATAGACTGGAGGAGACCATGACTTCAAGCACCTCTTATCTCTTGTCTAACAAAAGCACCTTTACTGAAAAAAGGATACTTGCAGAAAGGTGGGGTATTCCGGTCATTAGTATTATGTGGGTGTACAAGTCGCTTAACCGTAGAAACATCCTACAGTTTAAATTGAGGAAATATGAAGGGTGCGTTTTTTGCACCTCTGGTATTACAAATGATCTGTTTATAAATTACTACAGATTACACGGCGCATATCACTCTTCTATTCTGAATCGGTATTGTGATTTTCTTGTGGTGAATTCGCCCGACCAAGTTACAGATAAGATTGTGTATGCCAAAGAATGCAATATTCCAATTATTACTGCCGAACACGTGTTTGATGATCGAGCTACGTTTTTTATGAAGAATATACAATATGAAAGTTTCATTAATGAGCCACTCACAGATGAAATATTCAATGGAAAGATATTCTATTTTGAAGGAGAAACTGAAATCCACAGACTTGTACGCCGATTAATAATAGAGCATGGCGGAAATCGAGTTGAAGAGCCTGGTCCGGATGTAGATTATTCAATATATTTTGGAGATAATGGAAAAGGCCGCAATCTTATTTGGTATCAGTGGATTCTAGACAGCGCAGAGCTAGAAACCCTTCTTTCGCCTGATGGCTATGAGGTACACTATACGGATCTTCCTGCGCTTCCATTGGAGAATACAATTGTGCTTCCAATGGTGTGTAAAGAGGAGGGGCTTAGAACAAGAAACAAAATACAGGCACTTGGCGGCGAAGTATCTATGCAAATGAGCAGTAAAATAACACACTGCATTGTTGAACGGAAGAGTAAGCAGCTGCAGAATAAGATGCAGGGGTATATGAAGATGTATAAAATACATGTGTGTTTTTTGGAATGGCTAAATCAGTCAATATACTACATGAAAAGGCTAAGTGAAAATAAATTTGAAATGCCTACTTCACTTAGAACTATACCACAGATAGCCCTAGAAACAGCAAAAAAAAGAAAGACTGCTATTAAATATACTCCTAGCAACCTTGACGGGTGGAGGGTGCAGTTTACTGGGCTGATTGATACCTTGAAAGAGCAAGCGATTTCTGTGCTAAAGGAAAAGGGCGTTATGGTTATAGACTCCCCTGAGTATTCCACCGAATGTACACATTTAATTGTAGGCGCTGTGAACGTATCATTGAAGTTCCTATCTGCAATAGCGTGTGGTGCTATCCTTTTGGACTATCGAATTATAGACGATTTAAAGCAGAACACCTATACTGGAGAGACCAGCTACACACTAGAAGCAAGGGATTTGAAAATAGATGCGCCTAAGAATGAAAAGGTTATCCGAAAGTTAATTGTTTCGGCGTCTGTATGGAAGGATAACAAAGAAAATAATGGAAAAAGAGCATTTTCTGGCTGGCGAGTGCATGTTTTAACAAAAAAGGATACTGCTAAAATAGAGCAACTGATAGAGAATGGAGGAGGAGAAGTAATAAAAAGCGAAAATTCCCATGGTTTCCATAAAGATGGTTTCTATTTTGTGGACTCTTCTGTCACTGTGCCAAGTGATATTTCTTCTGCCAGAGTAATTGAAATGAAAGATGTTATAACACATTTAGCACGGATTAAGCAGATCGTATAAATAAATAGATTGTTTTTTACAATATAAAATGTTTGTATTCCTCCTTTTCTTTATGTTCTCCTCTAAATTCTTTTCTTTATTTTATTGAATTCAGATTGTTTCTTTCCTGTGTATATATTTTTAATATATATTCCTTGGTAGATTGTATTTTGTGTATGTTTATATAAATGCTAATATTCTATGGTTATTTTAAACTTAAAGCGTATTATTTTTACATTTCTTTATTTACTAGTGGAAGGTTTATAAAAATAAAACAATTACAATTTATACGATTTGAATATGAAATGGAAAATATATAAATATACAACAGAACAAATATCTAGAAAAACATTTAGAACTATGCCCAAACATATAACAAAGGTGCATAAAATAGAAAGACTACATCATATCAAGAGTATATTAAGAATAGTTATAATAACAACAGTATTTTTATTAAAGAAAATAAAAACAATGGCAGCGCATAGAAGAGCAGTAACTAATATTGATTAATCAAAGAGTGCAAATAAAGAATTATAGTAAATCATCTGATTATATTAGTTACACACGCAAGGGGACTTTAATTATTCTTGTGATTAAATTAATGTGTTCTTTGTGTATATTTCCTAAGCTGATAAATAACAATATACAGTGTGATTTATACCAAAAATTCAGTTTAATCCAAAAATTGTATTTCGATGATGTTGTCTATCTCGATAGTTGACTCTTTAAGATAATTTAAAATCTTTGGGAAAATTATTTTTCCTTTATATTCCTTGTCTATTTCATATACAGTAAGCTCAGGGTCATTATTTATCTGCCTTTTTCTGATCTTATTCCCATCATACAGAACTTTTCTTATAAAATCATTGCTTGGTGCTGCATATATGAATACTTCTCGTTTATCGCGAGATTCTGAGTTAATAATGCAAAATTCATAGTTGTTTGACTCTTTGAATTCTTTTATTCCATCCAAGAACTCTTTCTTCCCATTTGATTTAATCCAATCATCGTAGTGATACTTGACAGAACTTATGCTAAAAAATCTTCCTGACATGTCTGGATACATGTACCTTTTATGGCGAAGTGCAACAATCACTTTAGTTGGTTTTTTATGATTAGACTCTTCAAGCAATTTTATTTTTTGGTGTATATCCTTAATGGCTTCTTTACTTACATTAGTTAATGCTATTATGGTATCTAATGCAGATGCATCTAAATCATATAGCGGGCGGTCTGAAAAAGAAGAGTCTGTGATAATAGAAATAGCTAGTAGAAATATAAACACGTGCCGAGCAGGTGCTGATTCTATTTTTTGCCTATAATGCATCTGTATATAGTGAAATATCAGTGTGCAGCAAGAGTGAACATTTAAGTTAATCCATAATTCATTAGCATGGAAGTGTATTTGAGACTCTTCTATAAGCTTTCTATGGTCTATAATTTTATCAACATAAAAATGCTTGATTTTAAGCAGCTCTTCTTCTGGATTGCTAAAATCCACAAGTGTTGCAGTTATTTTTAGAGACTCTAAAGCAACTTGGTCAGTTCCTCGAATAAAAAAAAGATCATTTTCTCTTTTTTCTAGAAACACCAAGTCATTTAAGTCTAAGCCTATTTCCTTAACTATATAGCACAGATCGTGCTTATGCTGAAACAATTCCCGTGAGATATTTATAACTGGTAGTTTATCTTCCATTAATGCCAAAACATAAGATCCAATAAACGAATCCTGGTCACAGCTGGTATTTCCTATTACAATTGAAAATTCTTGTTTTTCTATGCATTGATTGTATGTTTGTGTTAATTGATGTAATATTTTACATCCCTTCATAATATCTTCCAGGCCTATGCGCATCTGGTTGTTTAAGACAACAAACATTATTTATATAGACCAAAATGTTCTATTAGACTCTATCTATTACAAGCAAACCCAGTACCAACAAGAAATATTTATATTATATATGCCTAAATATAGAAACGCCTATATTCTATAATTTTAATATTTGTTTTTATATGCTTTCTGCTACTATATGGCAGTTCGCCACTAATACACTAGAACACTCATTTGAATAAGGGGGTGTATCGTATTATATAGATATAATACATAATTAATCTATATTGCTACAGCAGAATACAAATTTATAATTGCTAAAATAGAAATATTACAGAGTAATATAGACTATTTGAATAACCACATTTTAATTACTAGAAAAATCAAAACATAACAAAGAGTTATAAGATGCAAAATAGTAATTTTAATTTAATATAAGCATGCTATGATATACATTTGCATTATCTGCCTATTATAAAAATTGGCTTGAACATCTGCCAGATTTAATTAATTGTTCTTGTGTATAATATTTATTTTATTTTTATATCCCCGGGACTATTGGCGCCCCCTCTTCAATACATAACTGAGATGATCAGCATGCCCCTGCGCAAGGACGGCATTTTGTTTTGAGAAGTACAGGGGAAACCCTTTATTAATTAATGTCTTATGGTAATTTTTTAGTCTATTGGGTTTCAATAACTACATGTACTTTTGTGGTTGGCGCGTAATCTAGCTCAGAAATTAGTTTTGGCGTGATTACAATAGATTGTTTCTCACTTATGGATCGGTTTCCAACTAGCATGCTGTGTATTGTTCTTTCGTGGCCAGCATCCATTCCTTGGTTTATTTCATCTACTAGTAGAAAGGGAGCATTTGACAATCTTTGAATGGATAAAAGATACAGAATAATAGAAACTGCCTTTTCCCCGCCGCTGTGTCTTCCCGCCGAGAGGATTTCTAGCTTTCCTTCTGCTCTAAATCTTACTTTTAGAACAAGTTTCCATCTGCGGGGTAGCTCGTTGTATTCAATACTTATTTCAGATCCTATTCCAGCAGAAGAGAAAAGAGACGATGCATTCTCGTTTATGCGCGAAATTATCTGATCCAATTCTTCCTTTAGATTAGATTCTTTTTCGTGTTTTGTTATTTCATACTTTTCCTTATCAGCCTCCTCTTTTCTAAGAGATTTTTCCATTTGTAGAAATTGCGACTTACACGACTCATACTCTTCTATTGCAGAATAATCCACTATGCTAAGCTCCACCTTAGCTTTCTCCTGAGCAAGCATTGTTGTGAGTGTTTTTATACAGGAGGGAAGTGCTTTGAGCTTTTCTTTTTTTGACTGATCATTTTCCTTCGACACATTGTATGTAGAATCGGCTTCTGCCTGCTTCATAATTGCCTGATGTTTTAATTCTGAAATCTCCTGATTAAGCTTTAAAATAACACTGTGATGTTCCTTTAAAATCTGTTTCTCCCCAAGAACTTCTGCTTGTATTCTTTGCAGATTTTCATATTGCGATTTCATTGCCTTAGATTTCTCTGATAATTCTTCAACTGTCTTAAATAGAGCAGACAGTTGCAGATTCTTCCATTTGAGAACTTCTTCTTTTTTTATGATCTTGATGTCATCTTCTGTGGATTTTATTTTGCTTTTGATTTCCTCACACTCTTTTGTTATCTCTTCTGTGCGCTCTTTGTATGCCTGCAGCGCTCTTTGCATCCTTTCGTACTTTTCCTGCTCATTCACGTCTGTTTCTTTAATCTGCTTTAGTTCTTTTAATCGCTTTTCAATTAGTTCTCGCTTTTTCAGAACATTCTGCCGATACTCTGTTCTTTTTTCCCGCTCTGCAATTAACCTGTCTAGTGCTTCTTTTTTCTCCAAGCTATCGTATGGCTTAGTTAGTATGTCTATACCCTTTTGTATTGGATATATGGTGAGTGTTTCATCTTTAGTATAATGTGATCTTCTTATCTCAACCACCTTTTTGTTAGATATGATCCGACTAATTTTCTTATATCTGTTAAAAAACTCATACTCATCTGCTAAAGAGAGTTTTGTTACAGGAATACGAGAAAGCTTTGAGAAAATGTTCAGAAACTCTTTTACCGCGGGGGGTGCATCTATACAGTCTGATAAATATACCATCTTGTACTTATCGTCAAGCCGCACAGATTCACTTCCTGCAGATGCCTGCGATGAAACTATACCATTTTGCTGTTTTTGCACAACATTTATAGCAAGATTGTTCCGTTCTTTAAATTCTTGAATAAACTCGTGGAAGGACTCCTTGGTGTGGCAGACAAAGCATGTAAGCGCATGAACATTTAGTTGGCTGGAAATCTCTTCAGTATACTCTTCTCTAGTTATTTTCATTGTTAGAATTGCTGGAAGGTCTACTTCCCACTTCTTTTCGCTCCTTTTCAACATTTCTACAACAGTATATGTATCTCTGTGCAGTGATTTCAATGCTTCCATTAATCTTCCCTCTACTTCACTTTCTCTTCTAAGCTCTACTTCAATGTTTCTGATTTCAGATGCTTTTAACGCCGACTCCACTTGCCATGTGCTGTCTTCAATCTTGCTATTTTTGTACTCTTCTTCTAATGAAGAATACTCTGCCTGCAAATGTTCAGTTAGCTTTTTCTTTGGTGGCTGCATCTGTTTTACTCCGCTTGGTTGGGGCATTTCAAGTTTTTCCCGAGCAAGACGGGCTTCCCTATTCCTGAGCACCTCTAATTCTTCTTTTTTAAATTTCTCCCGGGCTTCAGACCTTTGTATTTCCTCTACACACTGAAAAAACCCAGATATATTTATACCGCTCTCTATCTCTCTTTTAATCTTATCTATTTGCTCGGTTTCCTTCGCACATTCTTTTTCTAGCGATTCAATCCTGCTTTGATGCTCTTGATAAACTGCTTCTTCCTTTTTAAGTTTGGACTTTAACTGATCTCTTTGATTTTTTATAGTCTGGTACTCTACCCATTTTATTTTTCCCTGCAATAGGCTGATGTGCTCTTTTCTGTCTAAAAATTCTTTTAATTTCGCTTGCTCCTCTTCCAACGCATCCATTTTCTTTTTTAGTTCAGTCTGCTGCATTAGCTCCTTCTGCAGTTTCTGTCTATACCCAACTACACTGTCCACAATCTCTTCTAACTCTCGTTTCTTCTCCAACAATTCTGGATTGCAGGCCATTAACGTTGTCTCTAGTTGCTCTTCTTCTGTAAGGGTGGAGAACTCAGTGACTTTATCCTGTGGCAGAAACTGCCCTAAGTTATTTATTTGTATGTTTAGGCATTCTGTTATTTCTTTTACCTGGTTTAATGTAGCAGGCAGATTGTTTATCTTATAAGTAGAGCCAGCTGCCGTGATTGTTCGAGATATGCTTATATCAATCATTCTATCCTTTCCGTTGATTTTTACTATTTTTGACACTTCACTCCTATGGTCTGTTCTTATAACTAGCTCACAAACTGCTTTTACTTCTCCATACTTTATAAGCTCATTCACACCCAAAGACTTTCCCAACGTTTTACTTGTTCCCCCTAGTGTAAGTGCAATTGCCGATGCAATCGTGCTTTTTCCAGAACCATTTAGTCCGGTTATCAAATTTCCATTTGGAGAAAAGACAAATCTGGTATTTGCATATTTCTGAAAGTTGGTTAGGCTCAGCGAATGCAAGAAAGTATTTCCCATGCGCAAAAATATTTCTGCATTTTTATAGACTAGCCTATATTGTTATTTTCATAAACTCTGATTATTATCTTGGAGCAGTCTTTACTCTACAATTTAACCAATTCTGTCATGTTTATACTTTATTACGTTCCTCTATAAAATAGCGCAACAGCATATTATATGTTATTATACACATTATTCGTATTATGCAGCAATAAGAATATTTTATAAAAGACAATAAACCCGATTCAACCCGGCACAGTTCCATTTTATTGATTTATGCAGATTCATTGGCGCATACACGAAATCCATTTGGTTTATAAGTAAAGCATTCAATTGGCTGCTTCCTGGATAAAATACTCCTTATGCCACTTCTAAATAGAAAATATGCCGCCATTCGACAGTAGTGCGTTCAGCGATAAAACAAATCTAAAACATAATGTTTCAGAAGACCAAAAACATGTCCAGATAGAAGAGATAATTTTAAAAAGCATAAATGACCAAGAAAGCCTTTTTACTCGTGCATTCTTTAATGAACAAACAAAATACGAGTATACAGAGACCTATGCAAATGATATAATTGATATGTGTAGTGCTTACAATTTAGATGAAATGATGTATAATCTCCCAAACACTGGGGTAGATGCATATGCTCAAAGATCATTCCTTGCTGAATCAGAAGATGCAATAGATCCATTGTCTAAGTCTAAGTATAAGCAGAAGAATATAATCAAGAAAGAGGGGGAAGAGAACAGGCCATTTGTATGCACATACTCTAACTGCCAAAAAGCCTTTAAAAGATTTGAACATTTAAAAAGACATTACCGAATACACACTGGGGAAAAGCCCTTTAAATGCTCCATATATGGGTGTAACAAAACATTCTCACGTTCTGACAATTTAATGCAGCATGAGAAGATCCATACAAGCAAAAGACTGTAGATGTTTTTATCACAGCACTAATTTTTTATAAGTCTGCCCGTGCATGCAGGCTGTATGGCCTATTTGGTCCTGTGCCAGTGAATAAAGTAAAAATCAGCTCTATTTATATTTATATTGTTATATTGTATTTGGTGGTTATATTTATTTAAATTTTGCTTATTTCTAATATAGACCATCCATTAATTTTATACTTACTGTTTAAGAACCCAGTTAGTCAGTAATTTAACTGGACGTCCCGTTGCACCCTTTCCATGCAAATCTGGCGTAAGTGTATTGAAGGCCACGCCTGCTATGTCCAGATGGGCCCAGGGTGTATCCTTAACAAACTCTCTTAAGAACAGTGCTGCAGTGATTGATCCACCTGCTGGCCCTCCAACATTTTTTAAGTCTGCCACCTCTGATGAAATGAGTGATTTATACTCGTCTGTTACAGGGAGTCTCCATAGTTTGTCCTCAACTTCATGTGATGTATTAAACAGAGAATTGGCTAGATCGTCTGAGTTACTAAATAGACCAGCCATTACTGGCCCTAGAGAAACTGTGATAGCGCCTGTTAAAGTAGCAATATCAACGATTTTTGCAGGGCTGAATTTCAATGCATGGTCAAGTGCATCTGCTAAGACCAGTCGTCCCTCGGCATCTGTGTTATCTACTTCCACACTCTTTCCTGCACTGCCTATGTGCACATCTCCAGGCTTTGTTGCACTGCCTGATGGAAGGTTTTCTGTTAATGGAATGATTCCAACCACATTTGCATTAGCTGAGAGCCTTGCAAGAGCACCAATTGTACTAACAACTGAAGCACCGCCTCCCATATCCCCCTTCATTGCTGCCATTTTGGCAGATGGTTTTAAGCTAATACCACCAGAGTCAAAAGTAATTCCTTTACCAACCAGAGCAATGCACTCCTTTCCTTCGCTCTCTCCTTTATTGTATCTTAGCTCTAGAAGCTTTGGCTCTTCTACTGACCCATTTGATACACCAAGGAAAAGATTCATGTTCATTTTTTTAAGCTCTTCTCTGCCATACACCTTAACAGTCACTTCCTTTGGAAGATAGTCCTTGGCGTACTCTACAAAAAGTGTTGGTGTAAGCTTGTTTGCTGGCGTGTCTACTAAAAACCTTGCAAAGTTCTGTGCTTCTGAGACAGTTATAGCCTGCAGCACCTCTGCAGTCTCTCCATTGTATATAAGATTCACTGGCGTGCTCTTCTTACTATGCAGCAAGTCATATTTATACGATGAAATAAGAATTCCTTCAACTATCCATGGAGTTATTTGTGACTCCCTTTCTTTTTCAATTACTATGTTCTGTATGCCCTCCTTAACTAATCTTCCTGTTGCTTTGGCAGCAATACTTCGTATCTCTGCTAAATTAGTTGCTTTCTCTTCTGAAACCTTGCATAGAACATATGTTCTTTCTTTATACACTGTCCACATATTTGCTGTGTTTTCTGGCAAGCCTGTTGCTATTTCCTGCAATTCACTTGGAATATCTGTCATTTCTTTAAAAATGACTATTTCCCCAGATCCTCCTTCTTTTATCTCAGATTCTCTCCTAAAGCATATTCTCTTCCAATCTAAATCCATTAATTGTATAAAAATAAAATACTTAAAAGGCTTATAATTTCAATATTAATTATATTTCTTATAGTTATATTTCGAAATAATAATAAATTCAGTAAAATTAACTTGAAATTAAGCTGTATAATTAAAACAAATTGTGTTTATTGCTCTGGGCTATATTTGAACACTTATATATAGCTTGTTATGATTATTAATCGAATTATTGTTAAATAATATCTTAATATACTCTTAAAATATTTCTATAACTAAGCATACATGCACTCTTAAATTTCTTTTTATTCACTTTTTTCTTATTGTTAATGCCTACTGTTTGGCCGGGTGAAATACTAGAATACACAGATGACTGCCTAGAAGGGCATGGAATATATAAAGAAATATCTGGTAACAATGAGGAAATGTTCATTTCCAGCATAGCGGGAACAGTAAAACAAGTTGATAGATTAATAACCATTGAAGCAGACACATACTGGTATACGCCAGGAGTGGGTGATGTTGTGGTGGGCTGGGTTACTGGCATAGCAAATAAAAGATGGTATGTTGAAATTAATTCTAGGCAAGACACTGTTCTACTTCTTAATTCAATCAATCTTATAGGAAATGTTCAAAGAAGAAAAGGAGAACTAGATGAAATAATGATGAGTGAATATTACTCGATAGGAGATATAGTAATAGCAGAAGTGCAGTCCACAGGAAACAAGATACAACTACACACAAGAAGTTCAAAGTACCGAAAGATATCCTTTGGTGTTCTAATTAAGCTGGAAGGAGCAGTAACAGATAATAGAGGACAGTACCATAAGCAGACAGTGAACGGAAAGGAAATAGAAATAGTGATAGGCAAAAATGGCTATGTAGTAGTACATAGTGATGATCATACTGCCCATGGAGAAATCAAAGAGGTGGCACTATCCCTTTCTAATTATATATAAGCTGAAATATCCCAATTGTAGTAGAACAAATTTCGGGTTATAATAGTCTCTAATAACAATAAAAAAATAATAATAATCTGTTTTTAGAATTTCTTGAATAGAAATAGCTTTTTATTAATATTAAATAATTCTAACAGCCTGCATTATTGTTAAAACATAGCATTCAGTATGTTGTAGTGTAATCCTAGCTTAGATTTGTTATGGTTGATATCTTTTATACATATATATATTTTTTGGATATCTGAAATGTCAATTATCTTTATGGGTTGATGGTCCATTGCTTTTCCAACTGCTTTTTTCACTAAAGGGCTAAGCATGTGATACATTTTATTATTTTCGCATAACAGCTCACTCATGCTGCATTTTAATTTTTCACAAAAAAGAGGAATCGTAAAACTCTTGTTTGTGCTCTTTAGTGTGCACATGCACACTCCATAACGAAACATGTCCTCTGAAGCATGCTTTTTTTGAACCATATCCAAGAATGTGGTCAGCATTTTCAACATGGTTTTTTCTAATTTATGCCCTATATCATTACAATGCATATTTCTTAAATCTAAACTGTAATTACTATATTCACCCATACCGAATTGTTTTTTCATGCACCATGTGATTCTTATATTGCCAGAGTTTGAAATTCTTTGATCAGTTTCCATACTATAACAGTCACAGTCTTCATATGGATGGTTTATATCTAGTATGTAGAAATCGCTGTAATAGTTTATTTCACGCTTATATGCAGTAGCCAATTTTATAATCTTCCGCATTGATGTTTTATTTCTGGCCAGGTGATCCAGCCAATTGGAAAATTCAATAGGAACTAAGTCCTGGCAGTTCTGAATGATTTTAAATCTGTATTCTTCTGACTTTAAAACGTAGGGGCCGAAGTACACAGCAGATGTGACTAGCTTAGGTATAAACAATGGGATTCGCGGCATATCAGTATTTAGTGTGCATCCTTCAAATAACTTCATTGCCTCTTCTTGATTTTCTTTATACAATGCATTGATTGTCTTTGTATCAATTGGATTAAACTGTGCAAAAATAAATTCTGTGGTTTTTATGTTTTCTTTGATATAATAGAACACAACATCAAATCCTGAATTATTCATTTCTTCTATTGTTTTGTTCATGTCGTTGTCAATATTATCTTTCACTTTGCCGTCTTCTTCTAGAGAATCATTTGGCATAGTGACCATTGACCATGTCTTTTTTATTCTATTGTACTTAAATGGATATACATTATTGTAATAAGGACTTTTTTTTCGGAAATCGGTATGAAAAGCTTTTTTTGCGTAATCTGCAATATCCCCAAGTGTGAGAATCTGATGATACGTACAAGTGCCATTGTTCTTAGAAACATAGAATGGAAGATGCATAATTTGCACAGAATGTGCACTGTTATTTATAAACTGCACATGATAGTGGTGGGAATAAAATAAATCAGCATATTCTGTATTCTTATACCCGCTAAATACCTCCATGCCTTTTATTTTGTCTATTGTTCTTTTATTCTCAGCCCCATCAACATATTTAAACGTTATAGTGCACTTGTTATAAATAGCTGCCATAACCACCCCCTTTCCCTGATACATGTTTATATTGTTTTTATACATCTTTGTGTATTTTTTCATCTCTATATATCTATTCGCACTCTGTCCTATTA
This sequence comes from Nematocida ironsii, assembly GCA_001642415.1. Lineage (NCBI taxonomy): Eukaryota > Fungi > Microsporidia > Nematocida > Nematocida ironsii. Next base: position 59,832 of record LTDK01000051.1, read on the forward strand.
AATTTTCATTACTTATGTAAGAATCATCATTACATGTTTCATATAAATATGGCGAATGCTTGTAGAAACAAGCAAATACTTTATATACTTGTATATATATATCAATGTCAGTAGAGTTATATAAGCATCTGCCGGATGCAAGCTTTGATATGCTTTTATACGCTTCATTAATTATTGTACTATCATTATGAACCTCTCCGTATATGTATTCTATGATGCAGAATAGATCACACAGGTTGATATACTTAAGAGTAGAAGAAGTATTCAAAACCATTTGTTTTACTAGTTTAATCTCTTCATACTTCATGTAAAAAAGATCTTCGTATATTTCTGGAATGCATAAAATTAATAGCAGCTGTCGTTTTAAATTGAAATCTTGTATATTTTCTCTATACATGGGGCATCTTTGTATAACATGGTCTATATAAGCTATTAGCACGCTTTCTGCATGCCATAGAAGATTTATGTCTTTTTTAATGTATATATCGCCTAGTGTAATTTTATATGGATTATGTTCTACTACTGTATTTTTTGATGATTTTTTTATATCCTTATTATAATATGAAACAGAATTCTTAGTTAAATACACACCCAAATCCCGCAGCATCTCATAATAATAGAACATATCATATTTTGTAAACAGATTCATTGTTTTAATTAAACTCTTGTCTATATAATTAACAAACAAAAAACCATTTTTAATATATTGTTTTTTAGTCTTATATAGAGACACCCATATAATTGAAATGTTTTCTTCAGAACTGTTATTTATATTATCTATTAACTCTGTTTGTACATCTTCTGCATTCGCTTTATATCCCAATGACAATTGCACTTCTGGATTATTTTGGTTGCGCTTTTCTAAAATAGATAGCTTATACGCATGCATTTCTGCTATAGATTTTCTATATTGTGCTGAATCTTTAGCAACTGGCACTGAAAGGCTTAGTTTAACAAATTCAAGCATCCGCGCGGTTTCTTCATATTTTCTTTTTCTATCCATATATGCGCGTTCTTTATTAATGGCTGAATCTTGATCAATTTTACACATTTCTTTATTTGTTTTGGGATTAACTGCCAGAAGATGTTCTGTTTCTGTAGAATTATTTGATAAAGAATCATCTGAATCAGATGTATCGGCATTTAATTGATGCAATGCATATGGAATGGTATTAGAATGTACATTTATATATTTTGTATTATGCAACTGGCTAGCTTGTGGCATTGTTGAACTATTCTCATATGCCGAACCAAAAAAGTGGCCCCTTGGATTATTGTTTTGATTGCAGAATCTCTTTTTATCTAGTGTAGATTCGCTATAACTTGGGCCTTGTATGGCATTTACTGGGTCGTCTAACTTGAATTTGTTAATATAGTTCTTTATAGAGTAATAATTGTCCATAGTATTATTTATAACATATGGCTGGCATGTATATTCTTCATCTGAAGAGCAAGCAAGCATAAGGATTTCTGTTAGAATCACCATACACACCACCATATACTGTGTAGAATATGGTATTAAATTTCTGTTCATTATTTTTATTTTTGTAATTTTCATATTTGTAAAGAATAAACTATTTTATGTAAGGCATAAATAATATTTTATTTTTAATAAATCATGCTTATATTACATAAATTAAATCTCTATATATAACCTGACTCATTAAATTAATTAAAGTTATTTCTAATACTGCTGAGATAATACGGTTTAAATTTAAAAACATAATTAAAATGAAATAAGCTATATGTTGATTTTGTTTCTTTTTTCTCTAAACTGGCCATAGAAATAGGATATTATTGTGTGTTAAAGAAGAAGAAACATGGCTAGAAAAGTAATCTTTTACTAAGCCATTATTTAATAGAGTAATAATCCCAGAATACTGTGATATGTTATATGTGATATACATGCTTTAAAATTCATATTAGTACTTATCTCCAAGGAAATCATGAAATAGAATCTTCTATTCCGCTTTGTGTAAATTTCCTCCAATAAATGCGAAAGAATATACAAAAAATGTAGTTATTCGTACTTTCATAATTTATTTATTTTATTGGTATATAATTGTATAACTACTCTGGTGTTATAATCATAGAGGGTATAAATTGAAGATGTTATTTGTTCAATTTAAAGAGAAAATAACCAATTATTTAAATGACAAAAGTATAAATAGTCTGATAAATCACTAATTTATAATGAGAAGCATTAAGATATTATTAATTATATTTCTACTATGCATTTTGATTGCAATTGGAATAGTTGTATATGAAATAAGAGAAGAAAAAAACAAAAATGAAAGTAAAAGTGAAACTAGCAGCGAGGCATCTAATAGCACAGAAAGTACTATAATAGAGCCATCCACCAGTTCTCAAAAAAATCACCTTCCACCCACACAACAGAACAAAAACCAAGCTACACCAATAGTGGCGCCTGTTGTTGTTGCTAGCAAGCCAGACACTGCTGTGGCTAATAAACCCATTGATGATAAAGTGGTGGCGGCACCACCAATCACTCCTAAAGTAGAAGTATCCAATGGATACACTGGAAACGGTACATCTTCATTGGGCAATGTTTCTACTAAAGAAAAAGAAGTTAGTAGTCATAATTTGGATTCTAAAAAACCAGAAGAGAAAACTCAAACTACCCAGCCTTCAGTGAATGTTGAGCAGGATGATTTGGCTAAAAAGGCAGCTGCACTTACAAATTCTACAACTATGGAGAACAGATTGTATCCACGATTAGGGGATGATGTTGATAGTGAAAGAGTTTCTGAAGATACTCTGCCAAAAGATGCAGAAACCACTACTGTTTCTGCACATAAATCAGCACAATTAAGTACAGAGCCTGATACTTTACATGCTTCATTAAACTTGAATGACCAGCAGACTATACCCACATTTAAAGGAATAGGTGCTGCCTCTAGTATAACTAAAGAAAAAGAAAACGAGGAACAAAAAGTGGAAGAGAAAAAAGAAGAGAAAAAGGAACAAAAAGAGGAAGAGAAAGACTCTAGTAGTTCACCAGAGTTAAACCAAGAAAATGGCTTACAACAGACTGCACATATAAATGAGGAAGAAAAAGAAGAAGACGAAGGAGAAAAGGAAGAAGTAGTGGAAGAAAGAGAAAAGGAAAAACATCTAGAGTCTAGTACATCATCATTTGAAAAGATAGATTCTGATAAAGAGCCTGTGTTAGTTGATGAAGAAGAGGTAGTAGTGTCTAGTGCTTTATCTGCATTAAACC